>CM059976.1:17261552-17380745 GCA_030490835.1 Annona cherimola | reverse complement strand
AGGGACCAATTGCAGCCAGTTGCATATGATCCTCTCTCTATCTTATATGAGGGTCGATAAGGTGATCGGGTGCGATCGACCATTGTTGGGCCTCAACTATGTGGATTCTGATCTTATGCTCCCGGTGCATATACCTCTTTTTTTTTTTTTTTTTTTTTTTAAATTTCATAAACTTGTTAACCCAAGTGTATTTAACGTACGTATCAATTTTTACCATTTTTGGAGTATTTTAGATATTCATTTTTTATTTTTGAAAATCAGTCTGATTTTTAAAAACTCGAAATAAATACATAAAAATTTCTAAAAATAGTAAAAATTAATACATACGAACCAGACTGATTTTCAAAAATAAAAAAATGAATATCTAAAATACTTCAAAAATGGTAAAAATTAATACGTATGTTAAATACACTTGGATTAACAAGTTTATGAAAAAATTTTCAAAAAAATTAAAAAAATAGGTGTATGGGCTCGGGAGCATGCAATACTACATGCTTCCAAAAGCATAGGATCAGAATCCCAACTATGTCTAGTCGTAAATCATATTTTTTATTTGTATAAATTTCATATATATACCCTTTTTTTATGGTTTATATTTACATACATCTCAACATATATTACATTATAATTCTGAGACATTTTTACAAATAAAGAGATACATAACTCATTCAAAGAAATCTGGAGACACAGCTCCACCAAAGAATTAGAAAGAACAGCTTCCATCCAGCCCAAGGGAGACAACTGCTCCCACACCATTTTCCGCACCGAAATCTTAACGTGGGATTCGAACCCACGACGTGCGCGCTAAGGATACAACGCCCCTGCCACCTGCGCTAGCCGCAGGTGACCATATATATACCGATTGACTAAACTCCAGATATCAAATACGTCCCAACAGCAAATAATCGGTTAGAGAACTGTCAATCCTGAGATGAAATGACGGACATATCCCCCAGACGCCAATGGAAAATTCGAAGCTTTCAATGTAGGTGAAAAAACCCAATTTGACGGAGCTCGTCTTCCTCGTCTTCCATCACAGGTGAAATATTCTCAAATCGATGTCTTAATAATTGAATGGCTACTGCTCATCTTCCTCCCACCTCTCTTCGAAGGGGACCTTGTAGAAGGGCTTGCCGAATATGTTGGGGAGGTTGCAAGTGGCCAGCGCGAGGATGTCAGTGCAGGTGATGACGCTTAGGTAGGGGCTCCGCACTGGTCTTGGCCCGGACAACGCCATCAAAGGCATCGCTGGGGAGGGAGAGATAGCGCTCTGCCTTATTGAAATTGTTGGAGGTGATGATGGTGGAGGTGTTGCAGCCGTTGACGAAGCAGTCATGGAAGAAGAGGCAGATGGTGCTGGCGGCATTGCAGATCTGCTTATCTACCAGCACCCGCTACATAATATCCTGTAATTTTGGGCATGTCCGATGGTAGTTGTTCAAGGAGAAATCTGCTTGGCAAGCAAAGAAAAAGAAGGAGAAAGCGATTTTGATGGGTTGGTGGAGGAGTTGAAGATTTGGGATGGTTATACACATTTCTGCATTTTTTTTTTTTATATTGCCCCAATCAATCTACGCTTGTATATAGAATACAATGCAATGATTTGTTGGGTTTTTTCCAATTTTGGGGCTGAGATTTTGAATGATTGCAACCTGCTTCATCGTCTCCTACTTTTCGTTTCTTTCAGTCTTTTCTTTTCATAAACTTCAAGAGTCTGGATGGTATGACCGTCATTTCATCTCAAGATTCACGGTTCTCGAGGAATCATTTACTGTTTGGGTGTATTTGATATTTGGGATTTACTCAGTGGTTATATACGAAAGATTTGATACTTCGTGGTATATTTGAAATTAAGAATAAATATTGTGGGTGTATTTGAAATTTATCCTTTTTATTTTTATAAACTTGAGCTCCTTTTATGAAACCATTTTTTTATGTAACTCTTTTCACTTTTAATATCTAGATGGTTGATAAAAATACACTCTTTCTATTATATTTAGCGTAATTTTTATGACTATGGAAACCCTTTTATGTGTTAATATTAAAATATTAATTTTAAAATAGTTTTTTTAACATCTAAACCATCACTACTGTATGCATAAAAGATTGCATAAAGTAATATTATATTTTAATACATGTGTGAATGGATCTAAATATTTTTTATAATTTGCATGTAAATATAACTATATATATATTTGAGCAATGTAGCCCATGCACATACTTAATTTGAGTGAAATTTGATCTCCTAGCTAAATAAGAGTGAATTAAATTTTTCAGCAATCATCAACTATTTTAAAATTTTAAGAAATTATATAGAACCGCTTTTATGTAATTCTTATAAACTTGTTTATTTATATGTATGTAATCTATAATACGAGTTTTACATTTTTGGATATATTTAAATTTTTTTTAATTTTAAACTAGAATAAAAGAGCTTGATATTTCGTAGTAGTCTCACTAGATAATACGTGGATCTTTGTATATCTAATAATAGAAAAGAGCAAAAATTGATATTCTAGCTATAAAGATAGTTATTAAATTGTTAGTGCTACACAAAAACATTTCTCTTGAAGTAGCTGTTAATATCAATAACAAAAACTTGTTATAGCCATTTTCTGTGTATTCAATGTACTCTATGGATAAAGGAATCTATAGAGTTGAAAAATGATTTGTTTGGAAATTTTTCAAAAAGCTAATCATTCATCAAAAGCTTAATTAGACCAACAAATTAAGATACATCTAAATTGAACCTTAAATGGAAAAGAAGCAAATAAACTACTTTCATACAATTTTTTCTAGAATTGAGAGTTTAAGTGTATCCATCTTGTGAAAAATTACTACAAAATCTTTATAAAAAAATTTAAATACATTTAAAAATGGTAAAACTTGAATTATAAATTAAATACACATAAATAAACATATTTATAAAAAACCAAAAAGGTTAAATGGCTCGGTCTCTTGATCACCCTTCATTTTATATATCAAGAAATAATCTTGTTAACCTGAGCTAAGCAAATTATCTTAAAAAATTCATTTATAATATTTTTTTCTTCATACACTTATTTATCTTAGTGTATTTAACATATATACCAAGTTTTAAGATTTTCAAATATGTACATATATTTTTAAAAATTTTAAAACATCCATATATATGTATTGAAAATACCTGTATTTTTTAAATCTAAAAAATATATATACATATTAAAACCGTAAAAATTAGTTTATATATTAAATACACTTAAATAAACTAGTTTACTAAGGATATATTTGACAATGGTTAAAAAATATCAAGTTAAAACTTTTCACTCTTTACTACTATCATATTTTTTAATCATTTATTTTATATTTTCTTATACAATTAATCTACTTTTTAATTATTTCTATACAATTACCTACCCAACTAACCTATCTATTTTAACTTTATCATTTTTATTACTCATCATTACCTCTATCATATCACATCATTTAATAACTTTTACTCTTCAAAATTTTTAATCAAAAGTTTTACTTATTTCCAAACACACCCTATATAAAAAAAATAAAAAATAAAAACTGTAAATGAATATTTTAACTGCAGGTGAAGCTGGACATTTTAGGTTCGGATCACTTCTGTTACAGACCCCATCGTCAAATATTCAAAACCCTAAAGCTTCCAAGGAAGCTTCCAAGTTCCAACCAGGTAGTGATTGCCGTCTCCCATTGTCTCCCATCGCCGAATCACTTCGCTGTCGTTCATCTCCATCTCCGACGACGTCTGGATCCGTGCTCCATCTCCGGCGACGATCTCTGGTGGGGATTGGATCTCCAGCTGCCTGCAGGAAGCTCATCCGGCGTCGATTTCAACGTTCTCCTCCATCTCCGACGTTGTATCTGCCTCCTGCAGCGTTTATTTGTGGTGAGGAGCATTTCCCCTTTTTTCTATTTCGATTTTCTCTTCCCCTTTTCCATTTTCCCTTCTGTTTTATTGAGCTTGTTTGTCTCCCCTGTTTTCGTTTCCGTTTGCATTTAGTTTCAATTGGTTTCTCTTGCAAAGACCTGAGTTGCCACTCCCTAGCGAGGTGGTCCTGGAAGGGCATGTTTTGTAGAGGAATAATCAACATAGATTTGAAACTTTAAGAAACCGAGGCATGTTTAATTTTTCTCATGTGACTGAAATCTTTGAATATCACAAACCTTATCAATATAGAGACACACCGACATTTCATAATGATATTTCGTATTATGCCTACATTTTAAAAAAATATGTAGCAAAAAGCGCAATGGAAGTCCTGCTAAATGGAGCGGATTTGGGTATACTGAGAAAATAATGCCTAGACAGTGTAATAGACTTGTCTAGTGTAATGGTCCTGTCATTCAATTTGCAACCTCCCGAAGACAGTGAAAATCTCCTCAACCTCTCTTCTAAGAAATGACAGAGATAGATAAACATAGAACTGAACTCTAAGAATGTTTATATTGATATACCCGTGTGCAGATCTCTCTCTCCATGTGCGTGTTGAGGGGGATGTGGTTTGCCCCTTCTGAAATTTTGAAAATTACAATATCCCCTTAATGGCCAACAGTGTAGATAGATGAACATTGTGTTATAAGCTTTAATGTATTGCTAACCCATCGGAGAAAACTGCCACATTTTATATATGATAGGTATATAAATTCTTAATCTCATCTTATTTAGCCTGTAATTTTTACCCAACCTATTGTGTTGATACCGATCCGATGTTTGTCTTCAGGCCTATTGAAAAAGGATGAGTGTCAAACTAACCTTATTCTAACCTGGTATAAAAGAATAGAGTCACCTGGTATAAAAAGAATAGAGTCAAATAAGATTTTTAAAAGTAGGGTCAGGGTTAGGCACACTCTGACTTAGTGCGACTCACATCGATTCCCACTCCTTTTCTAGCTTCATTTGTGATGTCCGGTTCCCCATATTCATTCCCTTCCTTAGTGCGCTCATCCATTCTGCAGCAATCGACAGGCAAGAGATCGAAGTTGACGTCACTGACCCTCGGAGAACGAGGGTTGTCTTCCACCATGACAACCATTGACTGTGCAGTGCTGCAAACTTGACAGGCACTACAAATTTCTCTCTATGTTTGCATCTCCTTCCAATCCTAAAATGACCTTATTTGTATCAATGATGCATTCGTTGCGTTTGAGTTTTGAAAGGAATCTTTGAAATTTTTTTAGTATTTTCTTCCCTGCAATAAATTGCACTTTGTTTTACCTCCAAAAAAAAAATCGCGCTTTGTTTTACATAGAAATCTGAGAATTTGTTGAAAATGTTTTTTCCCTTCAATAAATTGCAACTTGGGTTTGATGTTCATAGGCCCAGCCATGTGCATTACATAGATTCCTAGTAAGTGGGGATGTAAGATCCTGATCTTTGTGGACTGAGTCCAGTTCCTGATGTATGGTGGTTGACATTTGAAAAAAAAAAAAGAGAAAAATGAAAGGAAGGTTCTTTTAACAGTCCTTATTTGTTGATTATGGATTCCTTGCTTTTGATCTCCATTTCTTCCTAAAATTATTACCCTTCCGCATGCAAATGGGTTGAAATTCTGGTATTACTTCAATCTCAGTTGCACTGATTAATGCTCACAGGCCTTTTTCTTGTTGTATTCAGGCTGAATTAGAAGATCGGGGATTTTAAAAAAAGGAGAACAGAAAAAAAGAAAGTTCTTTTAAGAGTCCTCATTTGTTTATTATGGATTCCTTGCTTTTGATTTCCATTTCTTCCAGAAATTATTGCCCTTCTGATTAATGCTTGTGGACCTTTTCTGTTGTATCTAGGCTGAATTAAAAGATGGGGCACAAGCCTGGCTCACTAAAAATAAATGCGAAGAGATTTGCAAATTTGAACAAACCTTGCATGCAGGAGATGCTGTCATTCCTCAATTGTTTAGCTCTCAGTCAGAACAATGACGAGAAATGCATGAGGCAGAAGGAAAAGTTGAATGCCTGTATGGATGCTCAGGTGTTTGCTTCTTTCTTCTCTCATCTTTCAGAATAATGATTGTTACTGGTATAACTGCATTATATTGGGTTGATAACTAGGTGGTGGTAGTGGATGCAGAAACTTGTGAACTAATTCTTGGTCTATGATGGAAGGTTATGCTAAGTGTCTTAATTTAGTGGCTTTGCTGTCTTTATTGGGCTGGATTCAGCACTATTTGCCTAACTGAGCCAGTTTGCAATTTCACTTTTCTTGCCTTGCCTTGGTCTCGCCAATTACTCTTGAAATCACTTGGGATAAGGTTATTTTATGTTTCTATTAATTCATGTGAAAGGGAATAAATAAATAGATAATAAAAAGCCTATGGATTCATCTAGGAAAATTGCTCTGCAGTCATCATCTATGAAATTCAATCGATGTAGCTTTTGGCTTGTGAGCATCCTCAACCGGGGCCAGTCTTTGATGGTTTAGTTGAGATATGCCATGCATATTTCTTGTCTTTCACCAATCATCATAGTCTGCCACAGTGCTGAGCAATATTCTTTCGTACGCTTTGTTTGCCATATCTGGATGCAATAACCCTTTCGCAATTGGAATCTTAATCACAGAGTAAAGTTTAATAACATGTTTTTGGCCACAATATTGCAAGTTAAAAGGACCAGATTTTGACTTCAATCTTATTTACCTAATGTAACAAATTATTCATATTATTCCTGCGTGCATTTTATCACCCTTCTGATGGGGCCTTGTTATTTATTTCCACTATTATCCATGTAGTAGTGCTGTCATATTTTCTTTACTGACAAATGCAGTAGAGTCTTGCAATGCGTCAGGTGTACTCTTTCGTTTAGATTCCTGTTATAAGGAAAACAGGTCCCTTGTCCATCTGATGGGTACAAGTGTATTCACTATTGATGGATTGGTCAATTTCTTTTAACTGCCCTTTTTAAAAATAAATCTGTTATGTGTCCGAGACCAAAAATTCTTTTTTTTTTTTTTTTTTTTTCTTGCAATCAATATTGCGATTAATACCATGGCCCACTCTGAGACTTTGGACTGATGCCCCCTGATAGACATCAGTATCGGGCTATAACGGACCAGGAAATTGCAGCATCTCTCTGTTTTCTTTATTTCTACTAGTTCTATTCACATCAAGCCGTCAACTCTGGGATGTTAAGCCTCATCTATCCGTGATGTTATTCTTGCAGAGTGGAAAGAAGAGGAAGCCTTGGGGCAGCATCAACTACCAACTGCAGAAGCTTAGCAGAGGAAGGCGTTAATCTCATTCCAGAACTTGCTACTATACTTGTTTATAGGATTTAGAAGCTTTAAGATTACTTTGTAACACCCATAAGTGCTTTTGCGGGGTAGTTTTCTGAATGAGCCGTTGTGTACTCCATAAGCTCATTAGATAAGTAAATCTGTGTTTAAAGTATATTTAGACTGATGCTTTGTAGGCATCCTAACCTCTACTAATATAATTGGGAATTGGCATTTGAAAATGAAGCTTCGAAAGTGACTTTTCTTTGTCATGTCTCTCTCTGTAGAAGTTCACAAGCAGGGAAAAAACATTGGCTTCTGCAGACATAGCAGCTTGGATGGACTGCATTTGCTTGGGTCGACAGATGGATGTATCTTGTTCCATCTCCATGTGCTTGTGCTCTAGTTGTGGCTATTCATTGCCAGAGTTTGACCAATTAAGGGGTAGTTTGAGCTGGTGGGCCAGTTCCGGCTGCTTTCATGGCCGTTTTTAAAACTTCGGCAGGAGAGACTTGGCCAAACATGTTTTAAAAGGAAACATGGCTAAAAGGTTGAAGCCCCCAAAAGAGGCGAAGCAGATCCAAGTCGCTATAAAAATTGGAATCTGGACATTGCTAGGTGGTCCTCTTAAGATTTGGATGAACTTACTGGCATGGACTTGTCTACTCTCTTTTAGATCAATAATGGAGTCAGAAGTCGAATGTAGTTTCTCTGGGGAAAATGTTCCTAGTTTTTGCTCTCGGAGAATACATTTCATAATTTCCTTGGTTGATGAAATTGTAGCACCCGCTGCGAGCGCTACGATGGGTTCGGACGCTTTTCTCGTTTCTCGTGAAATCTGGGCCGGGTAGAAAGAGTTGGAACCTGCATTCCCATGGAGTACAAAACGTTATTATAGACGATCTTTAGCTAGTGTGGGCATATGGATATCCTCCCATAGATTTAGCGGCATAACGGCTAAGACGGGGCTTTTTATACATGGGTCAAGTCACGAATTCGGCAGCATAACGACAGTGTGTTATGTTGGAGTCCGTGGACCCACTTGGCCCGCCTTGCCGGAGCGTTAATTCAAGCAAACGCGTTAGTATTTACGCAAAATAAAGAAAATGGAGTCGCCACTGATCTTAAAAGGGAGATCAGCCCCTGTTTTCAATGAATAAAGACACAAGTCTTGTAAATTTGGGATTTCGGTCTTCGGATTAAAATGAATATAGCAGAAATCCGTTAACCCGAAGCTGTTTACATCGGGTGTGGAAAGAGAAAAAAAAAGATGAAAAATAGAAGAGCTTAAATAGGGGGAAGGGAGAGCTAGAGGGAGAGAAAGGGTTGGAGCATTCCCTCCTCTTCCCATTTTTTGGATGACTCATGTCTGTTGAGAAGGGAGGGGGACACCTCCTTTTATAGGTGAGAGCATGGGCCTTTTGGTGGGCTTGAGCTTGTTGGGCTTGGTCCATTTGAAGGCCTATTGAACTTTGTCCATGGTGGGCTGTAACTTGGTGAGCTGGATTTAGTTGGAGCCTTTTGCTCCAAGTGGGCCGTTGTTGAGCCTTGACGGACTTGTTGTTGAAGAGCTTGCTTTTGAGGCTTAGTGGAGCTTTGCTCCTGTGAGTTGAGACTGAACAAGCCCGTTTAGTGGTGGGCTTGACTTGATATTTTTTGTTTTGAACTTGCTCTGAATGGACTTTTGATTTTTTAGAGCTCATTTGCAATTTCTTTGGGTTTGTTCTCTTTTGGGTTGTTAGGCATGGATCTTAGCCCATTCTTTTATTTTTGTGCTCAAGGGAGGGGTGTCTACAAAAATATAGCTTTCACCTTTGTCGTTGAGCAGGGCAAAAAGAACCAAAACCATTTAGCTTTTAATGCACCGTATATTCAGTGGATTGAATCACATGGTGCCTAGTTTTGCTAGAGGTATCAGTGAAAAGCTAGAATTTCGTTTGTCGTCGTCGTCGTTTTCAAATAGCTTTAAATGTCTCCTTCTCGAGCTCATTTCGAAGGATGAAAATGGCCAAGGTCTTTTCTAAGGAAAACGTTTGGCGTTCATGTGAAAGCCCCTTCATTTTTATTTTTGGCACTTGTCCTGCTAATTTTAGTTGCATTTCCGGCTCAACATGAAAACGATAATCAGGATCGCGCTCCTTCCACAAAAGTCTAGCGAATGAAATCAAAAAAAGGGATGAACAGGAAAGGGCTTTTTCTTCTAAACGGTCCGTAACGTTTCTTTGGCACACGTCTTGTGCTCTGCCTTCCCCGACATTCCGAGAAACAGCCGAAGGCTAAGCAACTCCATCTTTTATGCGGATATTTACGGAGGGTGATTACACTTATTTAAAAATGTTTTTTTCAAATTTTTTTTACACGCATGTTAATCTAATTATATTTAACATGTATATCAATTTTTACCATTTTTGGAGATTTTTAGATATTTATTTCCGATTTTTAAAAATCAGTGGCCAAAAATACCACTTATTTTTAAAAATTCGAAATAAATATCTAAAAGTCTCCAAAAATGGTAAAAATTAATGTACATGTTAAATACACTTATATTAACAAGTTCATGAAAAAATTTTGAAAAAAAATTTAAAAAATATGTATATGCGCCCGGGTGCCCTGATCACCCTTCAATATTTACAGGGCGCCGCAACCGGTTGATTTTTGTTATTTGAAATATCCTTTTTAAACTCAAAACAATAAAAATATTCTTTAACACATGCTGGGGATTGATTCTTGCTTCACATAAAATGGTTTTTATACAAGCATATGATCTTGTTAGCTTGTGTTAATATAAGCTTATGTTTGCGCCGGTTAAGTGGTGTATTTTTTTTTGTTTTTTATGGAAAATATTTTTCAAGTTCATTTAATTCATATATTAAATATTGTAATTTTTATGTGTATATGTATATATATTTTTTGATTTTCGAAATCATTAATTAGGGGGGGTATTTAAGTCAAAAAATTGTAAAAAATACTCCTTTTTAGTCTAGGTTAAATAAGCATATATCTGCCATTTATATGAGGAGTGTAATCTCCTACTGTTTGGTGAAAAAATCCGTTGAGTAAAAGATAATAAATGTACTATGGGATGAGTTGTAAATATAATAATAAATAAAATAAGCTTATGAAAAAATCCGTTGAGTAAAAGATAATAAATGTACTATGGGATGAGTTGTAAATATAATAATAAATAAAATAAGCTTATGTTAAGTTGAGCTAACAAGATCATAACAGTGCTTTTTCTTTACTTCCTATATAATTTTCTTTAATAAAAATTTGAAAACTTAAATTACCTATTACATATTTATTTTCAAATTTTAAGAGTCTAATTTTTAGTGCAAATAAACATTTATTATACATAAGTTTCCAATTAAAGTGATTTTTGACCTGTAACTAGATATTAATTCATTTTTTAAATGGTTAAGGTGTTAAAAGGTTTTAATAAATGTTCTATTTAGATATTATATCCCATTCCGTGCAAACGTTTACAGGGAATTACTCCTCATATATGTTC
The DNA here is from genome assembly GCA_030490835.1 of Annona cherimola. NCBI lineage: Eukaryota > Viridiplantae > Streptophyta > Magnoliopsida > Magnoliales > Annonaceae > Annona > Annona cherimola. Next base: position 17,370,024 of record CM059976.1, on the reverse strand, counting down.
ATTTAAAATTCAAAAAGAACACACGGGACCGTGTGTATTCTAAAAATTCAAAAGTTTTTACGAGTGAATGTATAATGAGCTTTGGAAATGGATAACTTGATAAAGTTTCCGATGTATGTTATTTTTGAATCATTAAAGAAATATATTAATGATATTGTTATTGATTGTGATTTATTAGAAATATTTCTAAATAAAAAATCAGCCGATGGGCAGTTGCATGGAATCAGTACTAAGCATTTTAGCCGTAGATATATGATAAAGCATGTCTCTATTTATGCGGCCTGGTCTTATACAGAAAAGAAATACATGTTTTCGTTTTTATGGATACATGGTCCCCACTTAGATAGGTCATCATGTGATTTTCTTATTTTAAAATTTTTATTTTTAAAAAGCATTATTTTTATTTTTAAAAAAAAAAAAAAAATAAAAATAAAAATTCACATGGTGATCGATTTAGATAGGGCCCGCACATATAGATAATATATCAAATATGCGACTGAAACGTGCAGTTCATGCACTGTGAGCCCCACGTGATTATGAAGGTAAAATCCACCCCACCCATTGTATTTAGAATTGTCCATTTTATTAGCATACAAATTTTCATCTAAATCCAACATGTGTGTGGTCCCCATTTTAAAATGATGTAAAATCAACGTAATAAAATAGTTTAATATAAATATCAAGTTTAAAGTAGTATTTTTAACATCTAAACCGTCTAAATTATGACTTTTTATGGATAAAAAATCATATAAAATTTCATTGCAATCTAATATGTGTGGGGCTCATTTTACAGCAAACTGCACGAGAATGGAAAATTTAGATTTTGTTTCGACAGTGTAAACCCTTTTACACTTCTTTACGTACAATTAGTCTACTTTTGATCATTTTTTCACATTGCATATAATTATTGTATCTATTTTCATTGTATTTTCTTTAAATTTAATTATTACTTTATCTATTTCAAAATTTTCTTTCATTTTTCCTTATTTCCAAACACTTCATAAAAAATTTTTAGTGGCTCCTAAATTAGCCAATTTTACGGGCAGGAGCGATGGGCTTAGATTCAAAACTCAACCACCTTTCCTTTCGTGTAATCTTCCTGTCCTAATGTAATCTAAACTGCTCGTTACACTTAAATTAAGATATTAAATTATAATAAAAAATTAGTTTGATTGGAGGCTTAAGTAGGCCGCAAAGTAAAATTATGTTATTGTAATATACCATCATTAAAATTATTTAATAATTATAAAAAATCTTTGATTAATATATTTAATTATGCATCCTAGTTAAATAAGATATTTAAGAATATTTTACATGGATCTAATTTTATTCAATGTTCATAACGATGTAAAAATGAAAGGTTTTTAGGAGCTGTACTGTTTTGAATCATAACCATATTTATTTACTATTAAAAATCAGAAGGATGATCTATCCCAAAAAAAAATAAATATCAGAAGGATGAAAGAATCTTTAAACCAATCTTTCACCCGGCAGCTTAAATAAAGCCATAAAATAAAATAAAATAAAATTCATATTAATATGCTTCCATATAACCGGGTTACATAGAAGTAGACTTGTATCAACATTTCCAAATCTAAGATTTTAATATTTGATAGGAAATCTAATTCATTTATTTTTGTTTATCTAGGGGATCAAGTTTTCTCCCCCAATCAGGTATGTTTATGGGTCACATTTATTAGAAAATGTATATATTCATATGTAAATTATGAAAAATACTAAAATATCAATTTTAAAATTGTATTTTTAACATCTAAACTGTCAAAAATATCATTTTTAAATAAATAAATGATTTTATAAAATATTATTACATTCTAATACCTGTGTAAATAGATCTAAGCATTTTTCATAATTTACACGTGAATATATATATATATATATATGGACAAACGTGGACCATAAACATGCTTGATTGAGATGAAACTTAGTTTCCTAAATAAACAAATGATAGTTTGATTTTTTTTTATTAAGCATTAAAATTTTATATTTCGAAGGAGTTATAAGCGTACACTTCTAGGACCCGCATATTAATTGGCATTATATAGATCATACGGAAGAATCGGAGTTATTGTTGCCTAAGTTCGGATATTACGAACCCGTCACGTCGGCAGGTTCGTATCAGGAGTGTTTTTTAATTTGAAGCTAGCTGCATGAACGGGTCATCTGCAACAATTACTATATAAAACTTTCGTTCCAAATTAAAACTATTATTGTCAAAACCGAACTGTGAGTTGAACTGTTTTTATCTTTAGTTTAGGTTTAACCGGTTCAACTGCTGATCCAAACCGTTTTGAACGTTGTTGTTGATATAATATAAATATAATATGAAAACTCATTTATTATTTCAATTGATTGAAAATTTAAAAATATTAATTATAATGCTTAAAATAAACTAATGAGAAATTGATTAATTGAATAAATTATGATGGATTGATTTTTAAACACGTATGATTTATTTAAATTACTTCACTTTAACATAACATGCCATATTTCCAGACTCCAATCTTTGTCAAATTATATATTTATACAAGTAATCTATGAAAAGAATGCACTCTCTTTAAAGTTTAAAAGGCATCTTACCAATTTCATATAAGCGTAACTTAAAAGGAAAATAATAGTATGCATTGTTTTTTGTGAAACAGTCATTCCCCAGAATATGCATGCCAGCGAACTTAACCGCAGTTCGGCGTTTTTTGCGGTTGAACCGCGTGGTTTTTCTGGTTTCAACGGTTTCTTGCTAAAATTAGAAACCTTAGCTCAACCGAACCGTCTTTTTACCGGTTCACGGTTGAACTGGTCCAATCGGATGGTTCGATTCGATTTTTAAAACACTGATTAAAACCATGAGCTCTCATTGCGTGCTCAAACCAAAAGTGAGCACAAAAACAAGGAGACCGTCGTAAGGATAGCCCCATAATTCGATCCCATCGCGATCAATATTCTCGTTGTCGTTGATGATGGCGCCAATCAGATTTCCTCTGAAGACATATCTACTGTCGCTTGTTTCGTCCTTGCTCAGTCGGAAGGCTTGTCTCTGTCCATCCCTTCCGAAGACAACCACTGGCACAGTTGGATTTTGGCCATCTCCAAGAATTTGCCTGAGAAACCATTCGATTGTCTGAAGTTCACGTTGTTACGCATCTCTCTTACACACAAAAGCACACTCTCACACTCACTCGAGTCAAACATATAATGCATTAGAATATAACAACAATATTTTATAAAATCATTTATTACATAGCAATAATATTTAAATGGTTTAGACGTTGAAAATAAAATTTCAAAATTGATATTCAGTATCACATAATTTTATGATATTAGTTGTACACATTTTAGATAGAACTCTAATAATTCTAAAATTTTTTGTATAATTTCATAGAAAATTCACACTGTTAAGTATAAAAATGTTAATTAAATACAGATTTTACGTGAAATTTTGTGAAAACTTTATTTCTCATAAAATTTCGAATTTTTTCATAAAATAAGCCATTTTACTTTACTTTGAAAATATAATATACGCAGATAATTACATATGCGAATAGAGGTTAAATAGGCTAAAAAATTTAACTTTGCAATATTTATTAGCTTATTAATATAATTTAGAAAAATTTATAAAAAATGGGTTAGTGAAGTAAATCATAATTATAAATACATGAAATGCAAAATGAGTCATCATGCTTTAATGTCATATCAATTTGGAAATAAAATAAAATGGAGGTAACCAAGGGGATTTAATTAATTTATTATGTTTATCATGGAACTTCGGCGAGGTTACAAAATGATTTTAATCGTGTAGATCATTCTCTAAGGGGTCTGCATGAGCACCAGCTTGGAACTCGCCACAGGAGCATGGAACCAAGCTTGGTTTGGTACTCCACCGTCTTCCCCAATACGATTTTCATGGCTGGCAATTTCTACTCGAATCAACATCCAAGCAGCAGGCTACCAGCTAACATCCATCACAAGCAGAAATCGATGCAGACCAACGGCAACACAGCAGCGATGAGCGCACCAAAAACCTAACTAATCAGGGAATCAACCGACCATGAAATCGATCTTCACCAAATCAACAAAACGCCCAAAATGGCGACATATTTTGCAACATCGTCTGGGCTGTCTCCAGCATCCAGTCACCCCCAACCAGAATCACAGCACCCCTCCACCATCATCGAACTGCCATGGCAAAGCAAGCAGCATCACACCTGCGTCCGGCTAAAACAAATCACGGCAACGAATCCAAATCTCGATCGCCCCTTTATAAACCTGCATCAAAATCACGGCAGGACCGCTCCAATGGTTCAGTGATCCATCCCAGCAAAAGTTCGACCAAGCAGTGGCAGAGGGAGAAAACGAAGCCGCAAGTCTGCAATTTATTACAAGTAGACGGGGACCCATTTCGGCCGCGTCTTGCAGCCATTGCAGCACCAAAAATCCGAGCAATCCCTTTGCTGCCATCCTCTGCCAGCAAAACCCATCTTCGGTCTTCAGCAAGCATCCAACGGCAGCTCATCTGATTCATTCTCCTCTAATTCTGGCACTTCTCCAATCGGCAATTGCAGCGCCACTTCCAAGCTGCTGAATCAAGCAAACCCAACAGCCATGGCGTCAACGAAGGCAGCCTTTATTCTTTTCCAATTTGTATTTAGCGTGTATTTGGTTGTATTTGGTCATGAATAAAACTTTCGATGGAAAGTTTTAGAGAGTAAAAGTTGTCTAATGATTTAATATAATAGAAGTAATGATGAATAGTAAAGAGGATAAAGTTAAAATCAATAGGTTAGTTGTGTGGATAATTATGTAGAAATGATTGAAAAGTAGAGTAGTTGTATAAGAAAATATAAAAAAATAATTAAAAAATATGATAATTGTGGAGAGTGAAAATTTTTAGATTGAAAAGTTTTAACTTGACATTTTCTATTAATTGCCAAACACAACCTTAATCAAACAACAGCAACACCACCTAGCCAGCAGTTGCAACAGAAATTTCAGCCGCCCCTTGATTTCCAACGCCTAATTGCTAAAACCCAAATTCGAGCAATCCATCACAGATCAAAACGGCAGCAGCAAAGTGGAGAAGCAATGCAAGGAAGCTGCAGTGACATTCAAAATGGGAATCGCACGTCAATTCCAAACTCTTTTGAAGGGGTGCCTCACAAGCACAAAGGCATGTGCCCTCAAACATCCCGAAACACAACTCTCTCCATCGAGGTGAGACCCCTTGTTGTGGGATCTCAATCAAGTGGGTGTAAAATTCTTATCAGGTGGAGATTTGCTTTTCATAATGTTTTTTTTATTTTTGCTTTGTAGTTTAGTTTTGGTGTCTTGTAGTTGTTAGTTTTATAATTATAATTTTTAGATTAAATTTACTGCTTTATTTAATACTTTATTGTTTTGCTTTGTAATTTTTAAATTAAATGTAATGCATTTTCTTTTTTTGCTTTTATAGTTTAAGTTTTATAGTTTTTAATTGTTTTCTTAAAGTAAATTTAATAATTTTTTTTTTAATTAATTGTAATTTCTTCTGCTCTCTCTCTCCTCTCCCCTTTCTCTTCCCTCTCTCTCTCTCCTCTAATTTCTCTCTCTCTTTCTTCCCGCTTTTCTCTTTCTCTAACTTCTCCCTTCTTCCTTCCTCTCTCTCTCTCTCTCTCTCTCCATCTTCCCTTCTCTCTTCCTTCTTTCTATCTCCTCTCTATCTTCTTTTCTATTCTCTCTCTACCCTCTTCTCTGTGTTCTTTCTAATCTCTCTCTCTCTCTCTCTCTCTCTCTCTCTCTCTCTCTCTCCTCTTCCATCTCTCTTAAAGTATATTAGTTTCAAACAATTCAAAACCTTATTACCTCTATGTGAATTCGACCCGACTTACCATTATCTATGCTTCTTCTGTCTAGTGTTAGCTTTAATGTGTTTTGGTTATTTTAATTAAATTGGTGATCATAATGCTCTTAACGACAAACACTTGATTCGCATTAGACTCATAGAATAATATTAGGCAAGTGGCGAGATTTTCATGATAATATAAACGATGCTAAATACAATGATAAAATGAATTTTATATTAAATTTATTAAGATAAGAAAAATGAATAAGATTAATTTCATGACAGTATCAATGATATTAAATACAATGATGATATGAATTTTTTATTAAAATTATTAAAATAAGAAAAATGAATAGGATTATATAGAAATATAGTTTCATAGAAGTGTAACTCATTATTATAAAGTAAATCTCATAAAATCATAAAAAAAGATAATCTTATAACAAATATATTTATAGATATTTAAATATTTGCAGTTATATTTATGGCAAGTATTCTTCATAATTCCTCTCATAATTGTGAATTTTTATATAAATTTTGTTCGTGCCTATAATATGAAACTTATTTCAAACATGCTTATAGATATCTAAAATATTTGTAGTCATAAAAAGTTTTAACCTCTCGATTTTTTTTTTTAAAAACATTATCAATTTTCTGATAAAATCCAAGCTACCCATTAGATTTATCGATATAAATTTAATTAATATACCAAAAAAACTTGATTGGATTACTTGATGGACTAATAAATATAAATTCATGAAATTATTTTAAACTTGATTATGGTCTACCAAGATACCCAACCAAGGTGATCTTTGAAATATTAATTAAATTCACATTAATAAATATAACAGGTGATTTGCATTTATCAAAAAGTTGATAACAATATCCATAAAAGCTAAGAGATACTTTTTTTGTTAAATATTTAGATATTTCATAGATATATCTGTCATAAATTTCAAATCATCACATAAATGCAAATCATAAGTATGGGCATAAATAATTCTTAATTAATTAAAGAGAATTTTGATGATTTTCTTTTAACCTAATAGAGAAAGACTTAGCCAACACTCGTTGGAGGAGGCATTGAGTCTTGAGACATCATTCTCAAATTGCTAAAGGGACATTTCAAAAGTAAAACATTTATATAATGGGAGATTCCAACTAACTAAGTAATTATCAGGATTCAGGGAGTTATGTGATAATTCCTCTAAAATATAGTTGCCCTGCCTTCAAAGGATGGGTTTTAGTGCAAGTCTATTGACGCCATCAAATCCATTGCCAATATGTCATTAGAAATTGCAAATCTAACCCAAAAATCTTCATAGTCATAAACCCATTCTTGACATCTTGTTACGGTAAATTCATATTTGTTGGCGACCAATATCGGATTGAATTGCAGTTTACGAGTGCCTTCTCAAGTTGGAAACCAACGTAGCAATTTTTTTGGGTGTGTTTTCTCAGGTGAAGGGTGGTTGCCGTCGTCTCTGGTCACCATGGTGAATAGTCTTTGGGGAAGGAGAAATCACAGGCTAGAGACTTGGAATGGGGTCAAAGTCAGAAAATCAAAGGAATTAGGTGAAGAGGAAGTGCCCTAAAAGACTAAGGCATGGTGCATGGCTCTAAATATAGAAGAACGGTTGTCTAAGAAAATCAAAACCTTAGTCATAAATGGGGTGGATTTACCACCAATAAATCCAGAAGGTAAGCCTTGTATCTTCTGCTTCATATGGACAAAATAAAAATACAACAAGGAACTTTTCAAGGAGTTAATGCGCAGATTGTGGAAGATTTCGACATGTGCGGTCTTCTCGGAGGTGGAGGAGAACCTCTATCGAGTTTCCTTTGGGAAAGAGGAGGATAGAGAGATCGTGCTAAGAGGTAGCCTGTGAACATATGATCGAAAATACATCCTAAAGAAGCAGCTGGATGCATCGGTGGAAAGAGAAGATACTGCTCTTTTTCTATCCCTAATATAGCTGGCGATTAAGGAGATCTCATTCTTAATGGATAGTGTGATCTTCGGAAGGAATATTGGGGATAAGATCATTACTTGTCACGAATGTAGCTAGGCAGGTAATGGGGTTGGATTGAAGGTTGTCATAGACGTCAGAGAACCCCTTCGAAGGGGGGATCTTCATGAAAAGCTCGACCTCGTCAATCTGCTATCTATGCAGAAGGGTTGGACATGCCTACACAGAATGTAAGAGGTTTAATGAGGAGAAAATGGTAGAAGGCAACTTATCCTATGGATGCTTTCTGAGAACAGGATTCAAAACCTTGACATTGAGAGGGAAGGAAGAGCAAGGTAATATGGTTTTCAAAAAAACTTATGTGATAGAATATACTATGGGGAGAAGAGATGATGAATATGAGGTGGACATGAACGTGATGGGAGGAGGAGGGGTTAAAATAGGGGATAAGAGAATGAGGGACAAGGATAAGGTGGAGGAGGGGAAGTTGCAAGGGTTGAAGGGAGAATAGAACTGAGGGAAATTGGTAATGGAGGGGGGAGTGAAAATGGGAATGGAAGGGAAAAAGAAAAGGTAGATAGAGGAGAAGGAAAGTATAATAATAACAGGAGGGGCAGAAAGGAGAATGAAGTGAGAATCAAGACCTGAAGAGAAAGAAATCAATGGGGGGGGGGGAAGGAAGGATGAACAAGTGGGAGGTGAGACAAGGGGGGAGGGGAAGAAGGAAGGAAATAGATGGGGAAGAGAGGGAAAGTGAGTTCATAGAGAAATGAGAGATAAATAGAGCCATAACTAAATTTGAGGAAGTTGATGAAAGTCACATGGATGAAGAGGAAGATTTGGAAGGGGAAGGGGAAAACAATCACTGGGGGAAGGAGGAGATGGTGATTCGAGGGTGGGGGGGACAGGGGTATATGCCAAAAGACACCACTCATTGTTCTGTGTAGAAACAAACCCAACACTCAAATGAGAAGGCAAAGGAAATGGGGAGATTCCAGATCATACTGAACCCAACAGCACCTGGAGATCAAGAGGGTGTGGTAAATAACAAAGGTTTTGAATACCTCTACTCAACAAACACCATACAGAAGGCAGGTCCAGAGGAAAGCAGAGGGAGATGGAGAAGAGCAAGGGTAGAGGAAAGAGAAGTGTCTACAGGAAGGGCGCTTCTCCAGGAAGGGAGGGACAACAAAAAATGCAAGCATATAAGCATGATTGGGAGGAAGGGCGGCTAGTGGGCCGTGAAATGAAGAGAATGAAGTTGGAGGCTGGAGACGGACAAAGACCTGATGAATCCAAGGTGGTGGCTGAGATGACTACTTGGACCCACCTAGAAATATGAGTATCTTAGCATGGAATTGCCGTGGGGTGGGCTTGGAAACCCATAGGCAATTCACAATCTTCTTGATTTAATCAAGCAAAAAGATCCCAATGTTTTTTTCCTCCGTGAAACGAAAAAGCATAAGAAGGAAATGGACATCCTCAATAGAAGATGGAGGTTTAAAAGGTGCTTGGCAGTAGACAGTGATGGATGTGGGGGTTTAGCCCTTCTGTGGAAAGACAAGTGGAGTGTGAGTGTCCAAAGCATTTCTAAGAATCACATTGATGAGGAAGTTCTATGCAAGCAAGGAGACATATTGTGGAGGTTAACGAGTTTCTATGGCAATCTAACTACGGCTAGGAGGGGAGATTCTTGGGATCTTCTAAGGTAGCTTAGCTTCCTTAACAACTTACCTTGGGTAATTTTGGGGATTTCAATGAAGCCATGGGTCCTAGCGAAGTAAGAAGTATTAGATTGTGAAGCGAAAACAAATGAGGGAGTTTAAGGATGCTCTGGACTTTTGCAATCTCCTCGACTTGGGGTATGTGGGACCAGTAATGACATGAAGGAACAACAGATCAGGTAATGTGTAGTACTCGCGATTTTTATATTTGCAACCCATAAGTACGTGATATATATAAATGAAAATTTTGGGCCATGAAATTAATAAAATTAGAAATTTATTAATGGCCTAAAATTATAAAGTAAGAAAAGGGAGAATTAATAAATAAATAATGATGAGTTAGAGTGTTAATGTTGAATGGAATAATAATAAAATGTATTATTTAATTTTAGATTAATTAATGAATTTTAGTCAAATGGTTTAATTTAAGTAATTAATTGATTTAAATTGTTTAAATTAATGAATGACCATGATTTAATGATTTTAAACATGTATTATGACTTCAATCATAAGATTTAAAATAACATGATTTATGACATATAGTTAATACAGATATTTAAAAAATTTTAAAAAATATATGAGGGGTAGTCGCACGTGTGTACGTGCGGACCACTTAAGTGGGGCCACATAAAGCAGCCCCTTTCTTTCCCTTGCACGAACAAAGAGGGTGGGGGAAGAAAACTAGAGAGAGAAGAAAGGGAGGAAAAGGGAAGACAAAGAAGAGGAGAAGGGGAGGAGGAGAAGAGAATGAAGGAGGAGGGAGGGGAGGAGTTGGTCATCCACCCCACGCCGTCGTCGTCCAACCCGTCGCCGGTGACCGGAGGTAAGGAAGATGGATTTTTTTTAATTTTCAAAATTTTCTTTCCAAGCATGGGAAAACATGAGGCTTTTGTTTAATATGGGTAGATCTATAAGAATGAATGGAAAACTTGTAAGAAAGGGGATGGAAATTCGAATCCATAGCTACGGTGACTTAGGGTTTTAAAATTTCTTCCTAAAATGGGTAGGAATCATTGTGGTTTTCATAGATTCATGTAGATCTTCATTTTGGGAGCCGAATAATGTATATAGAATGTGAAAAATTGAATCCTATGCATGAATTCGAAATTTCAAGAGTTGAAAGCTTTAATATTTTTGCCCCAAATTGCTATATAATGTATTTAAATGATTTTAGGATGTGTTATTTGTAGAATTACATGTATAATCTTGGGTAGGAAAGGAAATTCAAAATTTCCATCATGCCTTGAACGTGGGGACACCCTAAAAACATGGCCTAAGCATAGGGCTTTTATACTATTTATATATGAGGTGATTGATAAATAATTTTGAACCCATTCGGATATGGAAATGAGTGAAAAAATGAAGGCAGGTGGGTATATATGTTACGGGTATGTGTTGTTGCTTGTAAATATTTAATTTAGTAATTTAATTTAATATGAACATGGATTTAGATCAAAATGTGCAAATTTTGAAGCTAAAATCTAAACATATATGATAAATAGAATTGGGTAGTTACGAAATTTGTATGGAGTTATGAGATTTCTTTTAACTAAATGTGTACGGGGTGAATTTTATATCACTTTGGTGTTAAATAAATATGAAAAAAATGAATGAATGGGTAACAGTTATATGACATGTATATGAATGGTTGAAGGGTTAATAATTATATGACATGTATATGAATGGTTGGAGGGTTAAAAATGTTAAACTTGTTGTATATAAATCATTTGAAAATGAAAGGGAGTAAAATCCCTAAATTTTGAAGCTTAAAATCCATCATTTAAATGACTAAAGTTGAAAGTGTATGAGTGATGAAGATGACTCCTAAATGATTAATTTTAATTTTAAAAGCATGGTATATGCTTTATTTGTGATAAATGGGCATTTAAGACAAGTTGTAATTATTAAAAATATATATAGGAATTTCAAGCCTAAAAGAAACTTAAATTTAGGCTGGAACATATATGATGAATTCGGTGATAATATATAGTGGATTATAATTATTATTTTAAAGAAAAGTATAATACATACGAATAATGATGGAATGATAAATTATAGTTAGATAAATGGAAGTAAAAGGAAGTTGGGAAAAACCCAACTATTAAATTGAGATTATGAGCTTAGATATTATTTGTTAGGCATTTAATTATTGTATTTATATAATTATAATTAGTTTAATGATTAGATGATGAGATATTATATGTTAAGCTATGAGTGTTGAAGATTTAAGTAAAATAACTTAGTTAATGGACTGTTTGGCCATGAAAAGAAATTTATTAGATTAACTCATATGCTTTATGTAGAAAGGAAATGAAATTGAAATGAAGTGAAATAAATGATGCATTTTAAGCAAGTGAGAGTTAAATAAGAGTAAAATAAAATGAATTATGAAATTGAGGAGCATGTTGGGTAATTTAAAATATTAAATTACTTAAGTTACTTTTCAATGAGTATTTAAGATTTAATGGTTATGTTTTGAAGGAAAGTGGAAAAAAAAGGCTGTAAAGGTTATCTTAAGTTCAAATGGCCTTATAATATGAAAATGTCATTTATATATCGAGAAAAATGTCTATTATTACATATGTCTTAATTTATATATTAAATGCAAAGTTTATACATATATGAGTTATCTAAGTATATTTTTGAATACAAAATGATGGAGAGGCTTTAATAGCCTATAATACATAAAATTTCAAATATAATATAGTTTAAAATTTATAAATTCTAAGTAATGAAAGATCTATAAGATTAAGATTAATTTAATTTTTATGATGTCATTGTGTTGAATTTCATTGATTGATGTTTTAAATGAGGATAAGATGTTGCCCAAGTGTGAGATGATTCTTTGATGTGTGTAAGTCATATTGAAAGGACTAAATCAAGATTTTAAATAAAATGGAAGGAAATAAGATATATTTTTGAGTGAAATAAGGTTACTAGTTAATATGTTAAATGATCTTAGTTGTTGTTAGATAGTTAAATTGAATTATATGATTGAGATTTTAAAGAAAGAAATGTAAGTAATAGAGAACCCAATGAATGTGTTCATGTGGGTATGTGTAAATGAGATCTAAGTTGTAATAGATGAATTCACTATTTGAAAATATAAATTTTATGGAGACAAAATGAAAATGGAATATACTAACTTTTAAGTTGTATAAATAATGGTAGAAGCTATACTAAGCTTATATGTTCATTATGTATTATGCATAAAGTTAAAACTTGAATTGCAATTATTATTTAAGTATTAAATGCAAAGCTAATGCAATTTATAAGTTTATTCAAATGTAGGTTAAATTTGGGATGACATAAAGGTTTAAATAGCTTGAAAAGTAAGAAATTTCAGATTCAGTTCAAGTTTAGGTGTAAAGGGTATTACAAGGGTAGTTAATTTGTAAGGCTATGGTTCATCTAATTTGAAAGTGTGGTTAAAGTAAAAGGAAGTTAGGAACTTTGGATAAGGAGATTTCCAGTTTATGAACACTTGAACTCCATATCCGAAGGTCTTGAAAAAGTATGCAGTTAGATATATAATTAATCATGGAATAAGTATGTGTGATGGGTGAAATAAATGCTTAGATGTATTCTTTGTTGGCTATAATAGGAAGGGGTAATGGAAAGATGAAGGAAAGTATAAAGGAAAAATGGAGGAATGTTAAAGAGAAGAGGTAAGCAAGCTCTTCAAGATTCTTTTTCTTCAAAAAAATTTGATGGTAAGAAAAATATGTTCTTGACTTTTTATTTCAAGAAAGGTTATTTGCTAATGAGTTCATTTTATTTAAATATTTCTTTAAATTGACATTCATTAAAAAGGTACTTAGAGATGACCATTACCCTGTGCATAGGTTTTACAACAAGAATGCGTACTTGAAAGATTTTTACAACTTTATTTTCATGTACAAACCCTATTATCAAGTTGAGTTGGTAAAACTCAATTCATGCATAAATTCATATGATGCACGTGTGAATGGAACTCATGCATGAGGCTTTGTCAAGGTTGTAATTGGACAGGTAGTCCGTCCTTGATGTTGCCTGGTCGGTGCATCCAATGTATGGGTAGGTGATCACTTGATAAATGTCATCTGTCAAATGAGTAATAAGTCATGAAATGATACATGTGTGTGCATTCATCTCATTATCACACATGCATAATGAGATTTTAAGAGTTTTATGATTTTGGTTAATGCCATAGGTTTTGAGCAGTACGTATTTTTAAATGCTTGCTTACTAAGTATTTTATACTCATTGTTTTCAACTAATCAGTGAGTGCAGATGATGTAGATTTGATAGAAGAGGCTTCACTGCTAGTTGAGCAGTGAAGGTATAATTTTTAATATTTTTGATGAATTTGGATTCATGGGATTGTAATTATTATAATTATGAGTATGTGTTATATTTGAATGTTTTATATTATTGTTAAACCTAGTAGTTAGCTCCCATGTGAAATATGATTGTACAAGGAATGTATTAGTTTGAATTGAAGTAAATGTGTGTGAATTAGTAGAAAATGTTGAAATTGTATTGACTATCAGGTTTTTGTATTACCCAAATATCTTAAGTATAGACAGAATGCTGCCGGATTTTAGTTAAGAAAATGAAACCAAAATAGGTTTTAAAGAGAAGAAAAGAAAAAAAATTCAGGCTGATTTCTTGACAATTAGGACAAGTTTCTGCTTGTATAAGTAATGAAACTTTCAGTTTCATTCATAAGTTTCACCACCTAAAAAAAAGATCTTGGAGTAAGGTACCATGATGCGGTGTGGTGCGCCCGTGGGTCAGGGCGCTACATAATGATAGGGTGGAAGTAAGGCTTGATAAAGGCTTGGTCACCTCAAGCTTGCTAAGCATCTTTCCTTTGGCTAGAATCTTCCACCTGGTGTTTGCATTTCTGGACCATTGCCCTCTTCCACTGAACCTTGATGCATCTGCAAGAAGGAGAAAGCCACTGAGATTTTTCAAGAATGAATTATTCTGAACTGGGAATATGGAAGCTCATCTGGTTGTGGAGGAATCTTGGAGGGGTCTGGACACGGATGGGAGCATGATGTGCGATAAAATGGCAACGAAGATTCTCACGTGCAGGAAAGAGCTAGTTGAATGGAATAGAACAAAAAAGAGGAACATTCAGAGAGCAATTGAAAAGCTCCAATCTAACTTATACAAGCTAAAACTACAGGCCTGCTCTGACATCAGAGACATGGAAATTAGGAAAGTGGAAAGACAAATTAACTTGCTGCTGGAGGAGGAGGAAATTTTGTGGAAACAAAGGGCAAAAATGCATTGGATGCAGTTGGGAGATATAAACACTGCTTACTTCCATAAAACTACTTCGAATAGAAGAAGGGAAAACAGAATAGATGGACTGCAAGATGATTATGACAGTTGGCACCATGAGCAGGATGATATGGAAGGGGTGACAAGGAGATACTTAGAGAAGATATTCTGTTGCTCCAATCCTACTGACTTGCATTGGATATCCAGGCTATGTAGGAACAGAATCTCTTAAGAGGCGAGTGACAATCTTACCAGACCCTTGGAATTGGAAGAAGTGGAAAGAGTGGTTAAATGTATGAATCCTACTAAGGTGTCGATCCTGATGGAATATCAGTCAGTTTTTTTCAAAAGCATTGGAGAGTGGTGGGGGCCGATGTCTATAGCATGTGCAAAGGAATATTGGATCTTAGTGACCCTTTTGAACGCATTCGTCAGTTAAGGACCATTGACAACACCATGATTGTCTTGATTGCAAACAACGAGGGGGTAAAAAAGGATGGGAGGCTTTAGACTGACTAGTCTGTGCAAAATTGTGTATAAGATTCTTGTGAAGACACTGACGAATAGATTGAAAGGATGTTTGAAACACATCATATCTAATACTCAGAGTGTGTTTATCCTTAGTAGACTTATCACGGATAACATGCTTATCACATATGAGTTTATCCTTCACCTGTGAAAAAGACATAAGGGTAGAATGGAGGAGGTTGCCATCAAGCTTGACATGTCTAAAGCTTACAATAGAGTTGAGTGAGATTTTCTTATGGAGATGCTTCCATGTTTGGAGTTCAGCGACGAATGAACTAGTTGGATCCACTGTTGTTTGGCTTCAGTAACGTATAATATCATTCTTAATGGCTTCTTGTCCCATTCCTTCACTCGTGGTAGAGGTCTCGGGCAAGGGGACCTGCTATCCCCCTAACTATTTTTAATTTGTGCTAAAGGCCTCTCTTTTTTGCTATTCGAGATGAATAGTAGGAGGTTGCTTACCCCTTTAAGGATTGTGCCCCATGGTCCTACTTTCTCACACTTGTTTTTTGCAGACGACACCCTTTTATTCATCAAAGCTAATGAGTCTAAAGTTCCGAAGCTTCTTGAAACTTTGAGGATCTATGAGGAATGTTTGGGCTAGGTAATCAACGAAAATAAGACTGCCCTTTTTTTCAGCTCTAACACGTGGCACTTTAGGAGAGACTTGATCAAGAAGATGCTCTCAACGGGAAGTGAGGATTTTAGAAGGTAATAGGGTTGTCTACATGGCTTGGCAAAGGAAAGAGGGCCATGTTTATGAGTTTGAATGAAAGGGTTTGGAAAAAAGTCCAAGGCTGGAAGGAGAGAATCTTATCAGTGTGTGGGAAATAAACGCTCATAAAAGTCATAGCTCAAGCAGAAACGCTCATAAAAGTCATAGCTCAAGCAATTCCTAGCTACACAATGAGCTTATTTCTCCTCCCAAAAAGCTTCTATAGTGAGTTGAATAGCCTAGTGAGTAAATTCTAGTGGGGGAAAATGGGGGAAGGAGGAAAATGTGCTGGGTTGCATGGAAGAAAATGTGCAAGCCAAAAGCAAGGGGAGGTATTTGTTTTTGGGATATGGAAGCTTTTAACCTTGCTCTTCTTGCAAAACTGTTATGGCATTGAATCGAGACCACAAATTTCCCACATTGTAAGCTTCTGGAGGCAAAATATTTCAAAAGAATTGGATTATGAAAATGTGAGGCTAAGAAGGGGGACTCCTTTACTTGGAAAGTTATGTTGCATGCGAGGACTATTTTAGAATTGGGAGGAAAGTGGCGCATTGGTAATGGAAAATCAGTTCGCTTCTTCGGAGATAAATGGACAACAACTAGGTTGAGGAAAGCGGGATCGCTTCCTGAGGACATATCATAGGGGAGAAGGTGATCAGTTTCATTAATGGGGAAGACTGATCGTGGAATAGGGATAAGGTGATTGCTGCTGCTGGGAGCTCATTCCAATTCTTGGGTTGGATGTGGTTGACACTTGGTTTTGGGAGGTTGAACTAAATGGTTTCTTCACTGTAAAGTCTACTTATAAGTTAATTACGGATAACAATCTCTATTTTGCAGGAAAATCAACCGGAAACTCATCTGTGTGGAAGGATCACGACATACTAATCTATAATAGAATTTGGAGAGCTTGCCTGCCCACCAAAATTAAGATTTTTCTTAGTGGATGCTTAGAGATGCGCTCCCCACTAAGAGAAGCCTCATCAGCAAAGGCATCCCTGTAAATCCTCAATACGAGTTTTGTAATTGCTCTCTTGAAGACATTCAACACCTGTTTGTTTTTTGTGAAATGGTTAGGGGTGTAAGAGAGTGGCTGGTCAAAGGTAGAAATATATGGATTCCAAGGGATGATGTTAGATGTATCTTATTATAGCTGGCATACAGAAAGGATAAGGAGCACTAGGAACTTTTCATCCTTCTCAACTGGCGGATTTGGACTCTTCGAAATTAGAAAAGTGAATCTGGAACTTCTGCAAACTTTAATGGAATATTGGAATGGTGCAGGAACTATCTAGATGATTATAAGCATGCTCACTCTCTCTTGACAGTGGGAATCGCTAATAGGGAATTGATTCCTAGATGGAGAAAACTAGCTTACAACCATTTGAAACTGAATGTGGATGGAAGCTCTAGGGCCCGACCCATTCATCAAAATTTTTTTTTAATATATGTTGCTGCATGTGCACCAAAAAAGTGCACATGCAGAGCATCTAACCATTTTAGAGGGGTGTAAGAGGGCTCGAGCGGGCGCTCAACAGAGAAAGAGGAAAAAAAAATGGAAGAGAAGGAGAGAAGAAGAAGAAGAAAGAAAGAGGAGGAGAAGGAGAGGGAAGAGAGAAGAGGACCGCTGTTGCCACTGCCATGCCGCCGTCTAAGCAGTCGCTCCGGGTTGTCTGAGGTAAGGAAGAAATTTTTTTTTGTTGGGTTTTTTCAATTTTCATCCAAATCTTGCAATAAATATAAGAATTTTGCTAAAATACCTTAGATAAACAGGTATGGAAGTAAATTACACCAATTTGAGTAGTAGATTTGGTTATTTAGGGATCCAAGAGTTGAAATGGATAGGATTTTGATTTTTATCCCCAAAAATAGCTGAAAAATCATAGGACTTTTGATAAATTGGTGAATAAGAGGATATTTGGAACCCAAGTCATGAAAATGAAAGGCTAAAATCAAGCCAAGTGTGAAATCAAAAATTCAAGAGTGGCGTATCTAAATTTTCTTATTCTAAATCATGATATAATAGTTACAAATGCTATTAGGATGTATTAGTTATATATTAATATGCCCAATTTTAGGTAAGAAGAAGAAAAATTAGAATTTTTCATAACCCGTAGAAATTGGGCAGCCCCAAAAAAGTGGGTTAAATATGGGGCTTTTGGAGTATTTGACTTAAACATTATTATGGATAAATTTTAAAATGTTTGGAGTGTCGAAAACATAGAAAAAATTAAAACTAAAATTATGGAGGTATTATGTTAGGTTGTAGGGAGGGTACGAGTGTCGAAAATTTATGTAAAATGGGTAGGTAGCTGAGTCATACAATATAAGAATGATTAGATAGATTTTAATATACCTAATATATCTTAAATGGAGTGAATGCCCTTAAATGGTCTATATATACTTAGAATGCAAATACATGGTGATTTAAGTGAATGCTTAGCTAAATTGTTAATTTTGATAGAAAAAGAAAAAGAGATAGAGAAAGTGTAAGACACAGCTTGAGACTCTAAAGTAAGCAAGCTTTTTAAATTCAATGAATTATTATGATAAAATTTCTATTTTGTTCTTAATTTTGAGAAAGGATGTTTGCAACAAATGTTCATATTGTGCCTTTATGTGTTTCCTTAGAAATATGTGCAAATTAAGTCATTTTTTATAGGTATTCTAATTAAATTTTATACAAACATTAAGAAAATCTTTGGGAATGACCATTATCCTATTTTCCTTTATTTATGTGTATATATTTATGTTGATAAGGCATACTTTCAAACTTGATTTTTGGAAACGAACCTTTCACTTATGATTAGCTGAGTGAACTCCTTTTTATGACATAAATGCACTTGACCATTTGTGTGAAAGTAATTCATGCATGAAAATGAATGTAAGGTCTCGCTAAGGTTGTAATTGGACAGGTTGTTCGTCCTTGACGTTGCCTAGTCGGTGCGTCCGACGTATGAGTGTGGGTGATCACTTGATAAGTGTCACCTGCTAAAGAGAAAATTATGTCATTGAATGATGCATGCTGTAATTGCATTTCATCCTCATGCATATATGATGTTCTATGGAGCTTTTAATGTTCTTTCCCTTTAAATAATGCTTGCTTACTGGGTTTCTTGAACTCACTGATTTTATTAAACATTTGCAGAGTATTTTGATTTCAAGAGCTATGGAGACTTCACTGGGTAGAAGGGCAGTGAGGTGAAGAATCAAATAAGTCTCTTGTGTATGTTTGAGTGTGTCTTGTAATAAGATAAACCTTAGAAGTGCTAGATTTCTTTTTGATTTGTGAGATGTGTGTATGACCTTGATGTATATTTTGTGTGTATGGTGTGAAAGATATTTGTAGCATTAATTTTTTTATATTGTGTAAATTGTATGAATATATGTATGGTGCATGATGAAAAATATTGGAGTATGGGAGTTAGGTGTGATTATGATGAATTTGTGAAGAAAAGGGAATGCTTGTGGTTATGATGAAGTAATACAGGATTATTTCTTGATGTAAAGAAATGTATGGTAAATGTTTGTATTTAGGAAACATCCTAGTTACAGACGAGATGCTGCCGAAATTTTTATAGATATTTTAAACAAAATTTAGACAACTTTTATTCTTAATTGATATATAAATATAACTTAGGTTATGGACTTCACCATTTTTTAAAAGATTCCTGACATGAAATCTTATGACAAACTCGAACTATAAATATGTAACAGGTCAGGGCGCTACAGAAGCAGACACCTTAGGGGTGAATGCTTGGGTCTTGGGGCGGTGATAAAGGATTATGAAGGAAAGTTTACTGTAGCAATATGTTGGCGGGAGAGGGGCCTTGTGGATACACTAATCATGGAGGCAATTGCTGTCCTATTTGGAATTAAATGGGGAATTGAGTTGGGACTTAACCACTTGAAGGTGGAGAGTGATTCACTCATACTCATGAGCAGCCTTATCGAAGATTGCTCATTTTTTTCAACTATGGGGATTCATATTCAGATGATCAGATTAGGTACACAATCTTTTGAATCCACCTCCTTCAAGCATGTGCTTCAATCGGGTAATTGTGTCACTTACCAATTGGCTCGTTTGGTAGTTAACATGAAGGAAGAATCTATTTTTTGGGATAGAAACCCACCCAAAGTTATTGTTAACCAGTTGTACATTGATTTTTTGGCTCAATAAATATAATGATGTCATCTTATAAAAAAATATCGGATTGAATTAGTAGCATGCATCTTAGTTAGTTAGGGTATTTAAATCTCAGCGCTATCGTACATCAATCAAGAATATGAAAACAATCATCTGATGAGCGTCGTTATAGACAAAAATTCAAAATAATTAGAGTATGATGTTTTAGTCGGAATTTGTTTCATTAGGATCCTTTAATCGTTATTGTTTTATAGCTATTAGTTTTTGTTGAGGCCCATTATTTTTTAAGGTCATGATCTTCTTAGACCAGTTTGAAATATTATTTTTAATATTTTTGAAAATTTTAAATTAGAATTATTAAATTAGTTGTGTATTATTTATAAATCAAATTTTATTAATTTTGGAGATCTATGTATATTTATTGTATATTTTTAAACACAACGATATTGTGATTATTTTCATAAGAATAAAAAGACAATGACACCCATATTTATGAGGGTAAAATGGCAACAATATCCCTATGCTTAAAATATAAAATAAATATATACATAGATCTAAAGTTAGTAAAGCTTGGTTTATAAATAATATACACAAAGATTAATAGTTATATGTAAAAATTTTCAAAAAAAAACCTTATGACTAGTCACCGATTGTAAATCATCATTGGTCTACCTTATAAATGGGCACGAGAATCAGGAAAAAGAGGAAATTATTGTTCTTGTTCATGTAGCTTCTTGAGCATAGGACGAAGTTGCTGGGTAAAAAATAGTTAGAGAGAGTGGCGACAAGATCCATCTCTATAAAGATCAGCAACAATTGTAATTATGAATTTAGGGCTATAATCATAATTCATTCAATAAGATTTCATTTATGATCCTTGTGTATATTGAATCGGATCAGAAGGTGAGAATTAAGTACCTATGTTTGACAAGAAGGTTGAACGGATCGAAGAGCATCCTTGTCCAAAAAGTGGTGCACCCTATCCTCAAAACACCACCGCACCAACCTTGTAACATCTGCATGTTCGAATAGAGAAAAGCTTATCAAAAGGATTTTCCAATATAATAAACTTTTAGTGGAGGTATTTGCAATTTTCCTCTATATGGGGTGTTATTAAAATTTTTTCTCAATTTTGTGAGGGTTACGAATGTGCTTAAATGTCATATGAGTTGGCATGATGTATCTAAATGCCAATAAAAAATTAAATTCAAAGCATACAAATCGGGGCATTTGTTGCATTTTTATATATAATTAGGGTAATTTAGTTAAAGAAATTGTAAATACTTCTTACAAAATTTGATCACAATTGCAAATATACCCATACCTCCATTACAAGGTTGTTAAAAATAACTATATTTGCAAATATATAGAAACTATACGAGTATATCTACAAATATGGTATACAATAATTTGCATTCTCATATAATTTATATATAATTGCGAACACACCCATGCTGTGATGGCACGGTAATGGTGCCGTAACAATAAGAATATATTTGCAATTATGATCAAATTATATGGAGATAATTTATATTGCTAATTAATATCCTTTGCCTACTTTTCTTTTTTTTTTACCTACTTTTTTAACATGTTGTTTTAGAAATATCCCCATTTTTTGTGCTTCAGTTGTGGCATATTCCACTACAACAACTGTCTATTAATGTAAACATTATATATTTGATTGTATTAGTCATATTTTGACTACAATTAATTATGTAGCTATAAATAATTGATTGTTTTTTAGTAGTACCATTTGATTAGAGTGTGTTTGGGAAGTAATAAAACTTTTGTACGAAAAGTTTTGATATAAAAATTTTTGAATTTGTAGAAAATGATATGACATGATATGAGTAATAATGAAGAGTAAAGAGAATAAAGTTAAAATAGATAGGTTAGTTGTAAAGGTAGTTGTGTAAAAATGATTAAAAAATAGGGTAGTTGTATCAGAAAATATAAAAAAATAATTAAAAAATATAATAACTCTAAAGATTGAAAAATTTTTGATTAAAAAATTTTTGTATTTCCCAAAACACGCTTTCAATGTAGTCTTTTTTTGCATCAAATGCAATTAAAAGAACACTTAAAGTAGCCATTAGAATTTGACTACTACTAATAATAAAACCTTTGACTGCAACTAACATATAGGATTTGACCCTATTTGATCAAATGTAGGCAAATTAAAATTTTTGTTACAAAAAGTTTGCTCTATGTAGTATATTTTCTTGTAGTGTGTTCATTACCAAAGTTTAGCTTGGCAGCATGACCATTTTAACTTCAGAAGTGTACGGCCTGACCCATTCTATATATATATATATATGTTGCTGCATGTGCACATTTTTGGTGCACATGCAAAGCACTGAATTAATTAAGAGGGGTGTAAGAGGGGGTTCGAATGAGTTCTCAAATAGGGAACGAAGAAAATGGAAGAAAAAGAGAGAAGAAGAAGAAAGAAAGATGGGGAGAAAGAAGAATAAGGAAAAGGAAGAGAGGAGAGGAAGCTCGCACTCGCCATTGCCCACGTTGCCGGAGGTAAAGAAGAAATAGTTTTTATTTTATGAGTTTTTTCAATTTTTGTCCAAATTATGCAATTAACATAGGGGTTTTGCTAAAATACCATAGATAAATATGTATGGAAGTAAATTGCACCGATTTGAGTAGTAAATTTGGTTTCTTAGGGATTCAAGAGTTGAAATGGATAAGATTTTGATTTTTACCCCAAAAAATAGATTCAAAATCATGGAGCTTTTGATAAATTCGTGAATAGGAAGATATTTGGAACCCAAATCATGAAAATGAAAGGCTAAAATCAAGCTAAGTGTGAAATCAAAAATTCAAGAGTGGTGTATCTAAATTTTCTTATTCCAAATCATAATATAATAGTTGCAAATGCTATTATGATATATTAGTTATAGATTAATATGCCCAATTTAAGGTGAAAAGGAGAAAAATTAAAAATTTTCATAACCCGTGGAAATCGGGCAGCCCTAAAAATGTGGGTTAAACATGGGGCATTTGGAATATTTGATTTAAAAATTATTTATGGACAAATTTTATGTTTGGAGTGTTGAACATATAAAAAAAATTATGGAGGTATTATGCTAAGTTGTAGGTAGGGAATGAGAGTCGAAATTTATGTAAAATAAGTATAAAAATGATTAGATAGATTTTAATATACCTAATATATATCTTAAGTGGACATTTAATGGATGGAATAATAATAATAATAATAATAATAAAATACAAAGGGAGTAAATACCCTTAAATGGTCTATATACTCTTAGATGCAAAATAACTAGTAATATTATTAAAATGGAAGTTTAAACGAGAATGTTTTCATCATCAAAGGAGTCTTGGGGACTCTCTTTGAAAAAGGAAAAATAAAAATTAGCTTTCAAATCAATGCATGCTTAAACATTAAAAATTCGAATGCAATACATGGTGATTTAAGTGAATACTTAGCCAAAATTGTTAATTTTTATAGGAAAAGGAAAAGAGAAAGTGAAAGACACAACTTGAGATTCTAAGGTAAGCAATTTTTTTTAAATTCGATGAATTATTGTGATAAAATTTCTATTTTGTACTTATTTTGAGAAAGGACATTTGCA
The DNA here is from genome assembly GCA_030490835.1 of Annona cherimola. Lineage (NCBI taxonomy): Eukaryota > Viridiplantae > Streptophyta > Magnoliopsida > Magnoliales > Annonaceae > Annona > Annona cherimola. Next base: position 17,346,225 of record CM059976.1, on the reverse strand, counting down.
ACAAATGTTCATGTTATGTTTTTATGTGTTTCCTTAAAAATATGAGCAAATCAAGTCATTTTTTGTAGGTATTCTAATTAAATTTTATACAAACATAAAAAAAAATATTTGAGAATGACCATTATCCTATTTTTCTTTCTTTATTTATACATATTTATGTTGTTAAGGCACGCTTTCAAACTTGATTTTTGGAAACGAACATTTTCTTTATGATTAGCCGAGCAAACTCCTTTTTATAACATAAATGCACTTGACTATTTGTGTGAATATAATTTAGGCATGGAAATGAATGTAAGGTTTCGTTAAGGTTATAATTGAACAGGTTGTCCGTCCTTGACGTTGCCTAGTCGGTGCGTCCGATGTATGAGTGTGGGTGATCACTTGATAAGTGTCACATGCCAAAGAGGAAATGATGTCATTGAATGTTGTATGTTGTGATTGAATTTCATCCTCATGCATATATGATGTTCTATGGAGGTTTTCATGGTTTTTCCATTTAAATAACGCTTGTTTACTGTGTTCTTTGAACTCATTGATTTTATTAAACAGTTGCAGAATATTCTGATTTCAAGAGCTATGGAGACTTTACTAGGTAGAAGGGCAGTGAGGTGAAAAATCATATGAGGCTTTCGTATATGTTTTAGTATGTTTTGTAATATGATAAACTTTAGAAGTTCTAAATTTTCTTTTGATTTACGAGATGTGTGTATGACCTATACATATATATATATATTGTGTGTATGATGTGAAAGATATTTGTAGTATTAATTCTTTTACATTGTGTGAATTGTGTGGATATATGCATTGTGTATGATGAAAAATATTAGAGTATAGGAGTTATGGTGTGATTATGATGAATTTGTGAAAAAAGGGGGTGTCTGTTGTTTATGATGAAGTAATACAGGTTATTTCTTGATGTAAATAATTATATGGTGAATGTTTGTATTTAGGAAATATCCTAGTTACAGACGGGATGCTGCAAAATTTTTTATAGATATAAAAAAATTTAGGCCTCTTTTATTCTTATTTGGTGTATGAATGTAAGTTAGGTTATGGACTTATCACTTTTCAAAAGATTCCTAACATGAAATCCTATGACAAACTCGAAGCATATATATGTCATAGGTGGGGGTGCTACAAGAAGGAAACAAATACTTTTCAAATTAAATTACATCTAACGAAACATGCTTTAAAAGGATGCACGCACTACCAAATATCAATGAACCAGAAATTAAACCTTATCACAATAAGATTGCAGCTAAACGCCCTAACGCGATGCAACTTTTGGATTGTAGACATTTGCTCCATTTGGCCAAGCGATTCTTACTCTAATCGAGATTTTTTGATAATAAAAAATAAAAAAATAAATTTGCAATTCAAATAGACAATTGCAATTGTGAAAAATCCAATGCTCCAGTTTGACTCCTTTCCTAATCGCTAAAGGCTAAAGCCAATCGTAGAGGTGCACCTCGGGCTTATGAAACTCGGGTTTACCTCAACCCTAATCCTAACCCTATTTATAAAACATCAATCCTAATCCTAACCCTAACCCTATGTGTAAACCCTTAACCCTAACCCTATTTTTGAAAATCGGGTTCGGGTTGAGTTTCGGGTTGAAATTTAGGTTGATAAATTTATATTTTATTTAAGAGTGATAAGTTTAAAATTTTATATGAATGTATAATAATAACAAATCACAGAAGTAAACATAATAATATACAGTCAAATAACTTATTTTTAAAAAATATAACAATATAGAGAAGAGGAGTGATTTTGTTAGCCCAGACTAAGCAAATGTCCCGCTTAGCCCACATGAAAAGATTCATTTATAACAACTTTTTTGTTTTTCTCTTCATACACTTGTTTAGCTAAGTGTATTTAACATATAAATCAAGTTTTAACATTTTTGGATATGTGTATAATAATAACAAATCATAGAAGTAAACATAATAATATAAAGTCAAATAACATATTTTTAAAAAATATAACAATATAGAGAAAGTGAGTGATTCTGTTAGCCTGGACTAATCAAATGTCCCGCTTAGCCCACATGAAAAGATTCGTTTACAACAACTTTTTTGTTTTTCTCTTCATACACTTGTTTAGCTAAGTGTATTTAACATATAAATCAAGTTTTACCATTTTTGGATATGTGTATATATTTTCGTGAGATTTTTAAACATCTGTATATATATGTATTTAAAATACTTTTTTTTTAAAAATCTAAAAAAATATATACACATATCCAAAAATTATAAAACTTGCGTTATGCGTTAAATATACTTAGATAAACAAGTGCATGAAGAAAAAAAATTGTAAATGAATTTTTTGAAGTAGGCTAAGTAGGGCATTTGATTAGTCCGGGCTAATAGAATCATTTATCTATAGAGGATATCTTTAGAAAAAATTTAACATAAAAAATAAGATAAATGAAGAACATTATAAAAATAAAAGATAAATATAAATGAAAATAATATACTTTATTTATAATATAATTACAATATGTCAAACATATATTTATAAATATAAAGGACATAAAATGCAAAAATATAAAGAATATTGTTTAGATATTATATATAAAATATAATTTATAATACATATAAAATAGAAATCGGGCTCGGGTTCTTAGGTTCGAGTCCACTTGAACTTTAACCATATCACATTACAAATCAGGTTCACCGGGTTCGGGCTTGGATTGTAGAAAACCGAGTTCTAATACCATTAGAAATAGGGTTTGATGGGTTGGGTTCGGGTTCAACTCGACCCAAGTTGCATTAGCGAGCCATTACTTGCTAAAAAGTGAATGACAAAAATGCCCTTACAACAACTTCTCATGCAATTCTTTTGGCCTACTGATCATTTTTGACCGCATCGGTGCAAAAATATATTTTTTATTTTTTAAATTTTTAATAAAATGTTAATTTAAAATGACTTAAATATCCTTGTATTTAGAAATTAAAAATAAATATACACATATGTTCAAAAATGGTAAAATTTAGTTCATAGATTAAATATAATTAGATTAACATGTTCATACAAATATTTTTTTTTAAAAAACTATTTTTGGACCTTACTCTTATGTTGTACTTCTAGACAGTAATATTCACTATTCAAAAGTCCAAATCAAATATGAAAATGGATAATGTAAATTATTTAACTATACACTTCTCAACTTTTTGTTATCATATTTTTCACAGAAGTTCTATTTGTAATTAAGCTTTTTAGAAAAGTTGAAATATAAAAGCTAGGCCAAACGGAGCCAATGGTTATCTAGTAATTAAGATGAACTCAACTGGCCTTGTTGCTTGTCTACTCTTGTAGATAATTACTCGTGGTGTCATGACTAGTCAAATATGGTCACTCTTGGGAAATTGTTGTCCGTCATTGCAAATCCTTCCAGAAACGGATATAAATAATTAAGTTTTTGAAGCCATAAAAAAATGTAGACGACAATCATAAGAACAACAATAATTACCAATTTCGATTTGGTAAAAATATTTTAAAATAAAAAATCGGTTGCCAATTATATGGAATCTATAATTAGTCGCGATAGTACGTACTATACCTTAAATAGAGCGTGCCTATATCTAATCTATGTATTTATGCAGAATGATTAAAATTTTTTAATTGGTTGCCTTTTATATTTTAAAAATTTAAACCTAAACCATACAAAATATAAATTAGAATCTATAAATTTATGAGGTTAATATTTATACAGTTATGATGCCAAAATCACTTTAACTATATAGGAACACATGTCATCGATATTTGACATGATTTGAGGTGAATTATAAATTAAAAATTGAAAACTGATAGTATATAATATATGAAAATTTTTAAAAATATTTATATATCGGCCCAACTTTTATGAAACTCAATTTCTATGTAACCCCTTTATAATTAAAATCTTGATGATTAATTAAAGACCCACTCCATCCATTGTATTTAGTATCATTTATATTATCTTGACAACCCTTTTATTTGACTAATATCATTATGGATGAGCCTCATTAGATATCAATGTAATAAAATAATTTAATGTTAAATATTAATTTTAAAGTTGTATTTTCAATATCTAAACCGTCTATAATATCATTGCTACATGAATAAATGATTCTATAAGGTATTACTACGTTCTAATATAAGTGTGAATGGATCTAATCATTTTTTATAATTTACACATATATAAACAAATGATTACATGGCTTTGTTTTTACATAACTTGGTTACACAGAAGTGAAACCCTTTATATATTAGTACTTTTGAAGATGTATATATAATTTCTTTACAAATTCTAAATTTTTTCATTTTCAACCTTTTAAAAATGACTAAAATACTCATATATTTAAAAATCCAAAAGTATGTATTAATAATTTGGCTAAGTAACATTAAATTTTCTAAATTCAAAGCAGGACATCCCTCAGAAAAAAAAAATTCAAAGCAGGATATTAGGGTGCATTTATCCACTAATTTAATTTTTGCAAGCAAAGAGGATTGATTATATTAATTGATTAGTTATCAATGAAACCAAACTAAAGCCCTCATGCTACGTGATCAAGCCAGAAAGAACAAACCTGCAATATTATTTATTTATTTATTTTTGATTGGTATTGATACAATGTTACAATAGATATTACAAATTAAATACATTCACAATTCTCAAATCACGAGGAACAATTCCATAAAAACCCGCAAACATGAACCCATGGGAAAATCTTATAAAGCCTGCTCCCAAATCGGACAAAATTATTTGTACCCGCACCCAGGCGGGACACACTATTAACCCGTATGCAGCCGGCGGGATGCCCATTTCGGGCTATCCAGCTTACCACGACGCCAGACGTGTCGTGGCTCAATATTATTGGATTGCCCTTAACAAAATACATTATCAAAGCTTGAAAAGATTTTTTTTATTAAATCAAAAGAAAGAAGAGATTGTTAAATATGAGGATTTATACACAATTATGCACAGTTTTTTTTTACAACACAATTACGCCAGTTAACTACGGTTTATTATTATTTTTTTGAAGTTGTTTTTTTATTTTGACAACACAATTATGCACAGTTAACTATTGTTTTTTTCCTTTTGATGTTGTTAACTAGGGGTTTTTGTGTTGGAAATAAGCCAAGAAACGTGTATGCTACTGCTATACCATCTTGTTTTGGTTCTTCGTCGATTAATCCATGTTGGTGCTGGTTGATTACTTGAGCTGATGAAGAACAACGAACCCCAAGCCTCGTTGTTCGCCATGGCCACGCCTGAACGCACGGATCTCAACGCAATGCTCCCCGGCGGACAAGCCCCACGTCTGCACTAACTTGCTCCAATCTTTCTAATTCTTCTTCTATCGTTGCGGTTGTCGACGTTATTATCATTACTGAAATTTACATTTTTCACCCCATGTTTGTGGGCTTTTGCAATTTTTTTCCTTAGGCCTTTGATTTTGCCAAAAAAAAAACCTCAATGAACTTTGCTTACTACATATCGTTACGTGTTTAACTAATTAGCAAAAAATATGATGACGGGTAGTTAGCTTCCCAAAAGATGATCCAACAAATATAATCCCCACACATGAAAGACGAAAGAATGGATAATTTGCAGCTACACCTATTTAGTTTGACCATAATTGCAAATATACTTATATAATTTAGTTTTACCATAGTTGCAAATACACTCATGCCTGTGACAATGTAGTTGTGCCATCATAACAACATTGATATTTTCGCAATTATGGTCAAACTATGTGGATAATTTGTAATTTTTAAAATTATGTAAGTATGTTTGCAATTATGATCAAACTATATAAGCATATTTATAAATTACCCTATAAAAAGACATTGTGATGCGCAATAAAACCACAGTCATTCAACCCAATTCTCCGTAAATATGCTGGTGGTCGAACTATCTATTTAGCTGAATTCAACAAAACTGTCACTGCTCATTACTACTAATTTTACAAATCAACGTAAAATTTACAGTTATCATTCTTGAAGAAAGTTTAAAAGAAAACCACCATATCTCCAAAAATTTAGGAATAAATTGGTAAATTTCATGTTTCATAACTAAGTTCTACTATTAGATTTCGAAGCACCAGGCATAAAAAAAAGGTTACACCGAAATAACTACAAACGATAATAGCTATGGTCTACTTCAATTAACAATTGTATTCTTTTTAAGATAACGGGCTCTGCTTCCAACGTAACCTTCTCGTTTTTAATATCTTAGTGTTTTATGAAAAATTCACTTCATCTATTTTAGTATTATTCATATTATCATGAAAACTCTCTTCTAATGAATATCACTATATATAGGCTACATCAATACATGTGTGAAATTAACATAATGAAAAATTTAATACTAAAAATTAATTTTTAAGTAATATTTTTAATATCTAAATTATCTAAAATATCGCTATTATAAGAATAAATGATTCTATAAAGTATTGTTTCATTCTAATAAATATGAATAGATCTAAGTGTTTTCTCTAATTTGCACATGAATATATATCTATTTTTGAATACGCATTTTCTGTTTGCCTTAATCTCTTTATTCATCTGCACTTCCGCTAGCCTCGCTGCCGCTGTTGAAAATTATTCGTCTCCTTCCATGGGATTAACAATATACTTAATGGATATGAAGAAAAAATTTTCAACTTAGTGGATATAATTAGCCGGGATGCTTCTATAAAACGCACTTTCTATGTAATGGGCTTATGATTCAAAACTCAACGACCTTTCCTTTCATGATAATCTTCTTGTCCTAATGTAATCTAAACAGTTCATCATACTTAATTTAAGATATTAAATTTTAATTAAAAATTAGTTTGATTGGAGACTTAAGTAGGCCGCAAAGTAAAAACTTATGTTATGGTAATATGCCATCATTAAAATTATTTAATAATTATAAAAAGTCTTTGATTAATGTATTTAGTTTTACATCCTAGTTAAATAAGATATTTAACAATATTTTACATGGATTTAATTTTATTCGATGTTCGTAACGATGTATGAAAGAATCTCTAAACTAATCTTTCACCCGGCTGCTTAAACAAAGCCATAAAATAAAATAAAATGCAAGCCATATTAATCGACATGTATATATATCATATGGAAGAATAAGAGTGTTCTTAATTTGGAGCTAGCTGCACTGCATGCATGGGTCACATGCAGCAATTATTATATGAACTTTCGTTTCAAATTAAAACCCTGCGCTCTCATCGGGGGATCACACCAACGGTGAGCACAAAAACGGGGATACCGTCGTAAGGATAACCCCATAATTCGATCCCATCACCATCGATTTTCTGGTTGTTGCTAATAGCGCGGAAGACATATCTACTGTTGCGTGTTTCGTCCTTGCTCAGTTCGAAAACTTGTCTCTCTCCCCCCTTTCCGAAGACAACCACTTGCAAAGGTTGATTTCGGCCATCTCCAAGAATTTGCCTGAGAAACCCTTTGATTGTCTCACGTTCACGTTCAGGTATATTTCTGACATCCATGTCGAATTCATCCTCTTTAGATCTCCTTCCCCTGTAGATCAGCCTCGGCGGCTTTTTTTAATGCCTCTCTTTCTCTTTGTGCCCTTGTCGGTTTCTCTTCTCCGTATTTCTTCAGTGCTTTTTCCAGTTTTCTGTACGCGGAATTCCGAGGAAATGGCTGCAATAAACCTTCCATGATTTCTCTTGACGTATTTGTGTGAGGTGGTGGGTTGTGATTGCATGGGAAGAAATGTGAACCGAGTTTTTTATATATGCTTGATTTCCATGTAGTGATGCATTTGGTAACCCATCCACTGTTGTAATTCCAAATCAGATGGGTCTGTGATTATGTATAACGTCTGGATTTTCACAAATCACATGGGTCTGTGAATATGTATAAAGTCTAGACTTTCAGAAATCAGATGGGTCTGTGACTATGTATAACGTCTGGATTTTCACAAATCAGATGGGTCTGTGAATATGTATGAAGTCTAGACTTTCAGAAATCAGATGGGTCTGTGATTAGTCACAGGATTCTTCATGTTAAAAAATACAAAACTAGCTTGGTTTACTTCATTTATTTCTCACTGCAGAAGTTGATTTTTAACCACATCATTAACGACGAAATGGTTGGTTTCTCCTTGGGTCTGGCCTACTCTCTTACACACGCAAGCCCACTCTCACACACAGTCGGGTCAAACACATAATGCATTAGTTTATAACAATAATATTTTATAAAATCACTCATCATATAGCAATAATATTAAAATGGTTTAGATGTAGAAAATAAAATTTTAAAATTGATATTTAGTATCAAATAATTTTATGACATTTTTTTTACATATTTTAGATAGGACTCGTACAATAATATTATGCAAGTGACGAAGTTTTCATGATAATATACATGATGTTAAATACAATGATGAAATGAATTTCTACTAAAATTATTAAGTTAAGAAAAATGAATAAAATTATTTTCATGAAAATATAAATAATGCTAAATACAATCTTAATATGAATTTTCTATTAAAATTACTAAAATAAGAAAAATGAATAGGATTATATAGAAATATGGCTTTATAGAAGGGTAACTCATTATCATAAAGTAAAACTCATAGAATCACAAAAAAAAAAGAAGATAAGCCTATGGAAAATATACTTATAGATGTTTAAATATTTGCAGTTACACTTATAACAAGTATTTTTCATATTTGCTTTGATACTTAAGAATTTTTATATAAATTTTTTTATTCCTTTAATATGAAACTTATTGCAAATACGCTTATAGATGTTTAAAATATATGTAGTTATAAAAAGTTTTAACCTCTCAATTTTATTAAAAAATATTATCAACTTTTGAAAAATCCAAGCTATCAGTTATATTTATTAATATAACAAAAAACTTTGATTGGGTTACTTGATGGACTAATAAATAAAAATTCATGAAATTATTTTAAACTTGATTATGGTCTACCAAGATATCCAATCAAGGCAATCTTTGAAATATTAATTAAATTGACATTAATAAATATAATAGGTGATAAGTTGATAACAATATTCATAAAAATTAGAGTATGATGTTTTAGTCGGAATTTGTTTCATTAGGATCCTTTAATCGCTATTGTTTTATAGCTATTAGTTTTTGTTGAGGCCCATTATTTTTTAAGGTCATGATCTTCTTAGACCAGTTTGAAATATTATTTTTAATATTTTTGAAAATTTTAAATTAGAATTATTAAATTAGTTGTGTATTATTTATAAATCAAATTTTACTAATTTTGGAGAGCTAGGTATATTTATTTTATATTTTTAAACACAATGATATTGTGATTATTTTCATAAGAATAAAAAGACAACGATACCCATTTCTATGAGGGTAAAATGGCAACAATATCCCTATGCTCAAAATATAAAATAAATAGATATATAGATCTAAAATTAGTAAAGCTTGGTTTATAAATAATATACACATAGATTAATAGTTGTATGTACAAAATTTTCAAAAAAAAATACCTTATGACTGGTCACCGATTGTAAATCATCATTGGTCTACCTTATAAATGGGCACGAGAATCAGGAAAAAGAGAAAATTATTGTTCTTGTTCATGTAGCTTCTTGAGCATAGGACGAAGTTGTAGGGTAAAAAATAGTTAGAGAGAGTGGCGACAAGATCCATCTCTATAAAGATTAGCAGCAATTGTAATTGTGAATTTATGGCTATAATCATAATTCATTCAATAAGATTTCATTTATAATCCTTGTGTATTTTGAATCGGACCAGAAGGTGAGAATTAAGTACCTATGTTTGACAAGAAGGTTGAACGGATCGAAGAGCATCCTTGTCTAAAAAGTGGTGCACCCTGTCTTCAAAACACCACCGCACCAACCTTGTAACATCTGCATGTTCGAATAGAGAAAAGCTTATCAAAAGGATTTTCCAATATAATAAAATTTTAGTGAGGTATTTGCAATTTTCCTCTATATGGGGTGTTATTAAAATTTTTCTCAATTTTGTGAGGGTTACGAATGTGCTTAAATGTCATATGAGTTGTCATGATGTATATAAATGCCAATAAAAAATTAAATTCAAAGCATACAAATCGGGGCATTTGATGCATTTTTATATATAATTAGGGTAATTTAGTTAAAGAAATTGTAAATACCTCTTACAAAATTTGATCACAATTGCAAATATACCCATACCTCCATTACAAGGTTGTTAAAAATAACTATATTTGCAAATATATACAAACTATACGAGTATATTTACAAATATGGTGTACAACAATTTGCATTCTCGTATAATTTATATATAATTGCGAACACACCCATGCTGTGATGGCACGATAATGGTGCCGTAACAATAAGAATATATTAGCAATTTTGATAAAATTATATGGAGATAATTTATATTGCTAATTAATATCCTTTGCCTACTTTTCTTTTTTTTACCTACTTTTTTAACATGTTGTTTTAGAAATATCCCCATTTTCTTGTGCTTCTGTTGTGGCATATTCCACTACAAACAACTGTCTCTTAATGTAAACATTATATATTTGATTGTATTAGTCATATTTTGACTACAATTAATTATGTAGCTATAAATAATTGATTATTTTTTAGTAGTAGCATTTGATTAGAGTGTGTTTGGGAAGTGATAAAACTTTTGTACGAAAAGTTTTGATATAAAAATTTTTGAATTTGTAGAAAATGATATGACATGATATGAGTAATAATGAGGAGTAAAGAGAATAAAGTTAAAATAGATAGGTTAGTTGTAAAGGTAGTTGCGTAAAAATGATTGAAAAGTAGGGTAGTTATATAAAAAAATATAAAAAAAATTTAAAAATATAATAGTTGTAAAGATTGAAAAGTTTTTAATTAAAAAATTTTTGTATTTCCCAAAACACGCTTTCAATGTAGTCTTTTTTTTGCATCGAATGCAATTAAAAGAACACTTAAAGTAGCCATTAGAATTTGACTACCACTGATAATAAAACCTTTGGTTGCAACTAACATATAGGATTTGACCCTATTTGATCAAATGTAGGCAAATTAAAATTTTGGTTACAAAAAGTTTGCTCTATGTAGTATATTTTCTTGTAGTGTGTTCATTACCAAAGTTTAGCTTGGCAGCGTGACCATTTTAACTTTAGAAGTGTAGGGCCTGACTCATTCTAAATATATATATATATAAATGTTGCTGCATGTGCACATTTTCATTGCACATGCAGAGCACTGAATTAATTAAGAAGGGTGTAAGGGAGGGTTCGAATGAGTGCTGAAACTGGGAAGGAAAAAACGGAAGAAAAAGAGCGAAGAAGAAGAAGAAAGAAAGATGAGGAGAAAGAAGAAGAAGGAGAAGGAAGAGAGGAGAGGAAGCTCGCCGTCGCCATTGCCTACGTCGCCGGAGGTAAAGAAGAAATAGTTTTTATTTTATGAGTTTTTTCAATTTTCTCCCAAATCATGCAATAAAGATAGGATTTTACTAAAATACCTTAGATAAATATGTGTGGAAGTAAATTGCACCGATTTGAGTAGTAAATTTGGTTACTTAGGGATTCAAGAGTTGAAATGGATAAGATTTTGATTTTTACCCCCCAAAAATAGATTGAAAATCATGAAGCTTTTGATAAATTCATGAATAGGAGGATATTTGGAACCCAAATCATGAAAATGAAAGGCTAAAATCAAGCTAAGTGTGAAATCAAAAATTCAAGAGTGGTGTATCTAAATTTTCTTATTCCAAATCATAATATAATAGTTGCAAATGCTATTACGATGTATTAGTTATAGATTAATATGCCCAATTTAAGGTAAAAAGAAGAAAAATTAGAATATTTTATAACCCGTGGAAATCGGGCACCCCTAAAAACATGGGTTAAACATGAGGGTTTTGGAATATTTGGTTTAAAAATTATTTATGGACAAATTTTATGTTTGGAGTGTTGAACATATAAACAAAATTATGGAGGTATTATGCTAAGTTGTAGGTAGGGAACGAGTGTCGAAATTTATGTAAAATCAGTATAAGAATGATTAGATAGATTTTAATATACCTAATATATATCTTAAGTGGACATTTAATGGATGGAATAATAATAATAATAATAAAATACAAAGGGAGTAAATACCCTTAAATGGTCTATATACTCTTAGATGCAAAATAACTAGTAATATTATTAAAATGGAAGTTTAAACGAGAATGTTTTTGCCATCATAGGAGTCTTGGGGACTCTCTTTGAAAAAGAAAAATATAAATTAGTTTTCAAATCAATGCATCCGTAAACATTAAAAATTAGAATGCAATACATGGTGATTTAAGTGAATGCTTAGCTAAAATTTTTAATTTTTATAGGAAAAGGAAAAGAGAAAGTGAAAGACAAAACTTGAGATTCTAAGGTAAACAATTTTTTTAAAATTCGATGAATTATTGTGATAAAATTTCTATTTTGTACTTATTTTGAGAAAGGACATTTGCAACAAATATTCATGTTATGCTTTTGTGTGTTTTCTTAAAAATATGGGCAAATCAAGTCATTTTTCGTAGGTATTCTAATTAAATTTTATACAAACATTAAAAAAAATTTTGAGAATGACCATTATCCTATTTTTCTTTCTTTATTTATATATATATTTATGTTGTTAAGGCACGCTTTCAAACTTGATTTTTGGAAATGAACATTTTCTTTATGATTAGCCGAGCAAACTCATTTTTATAACATAAATGCACTTGACCATTTGTGTGAATATAATTCATGCATGGAAATGAATGTAAGGTTTCGTTAAGGTTATAATTGAACAGGTTGTCCGTCCTTGACGTTGCCTAGTCGGTGCGTCCGACGTATGAGTGTGGGTGATCACTTGATAAGTGTCACATGCCAAAGAGGAAATGATGTCATTGAATGATGCATGTTGTGATTGAATTTCATCCACATGCATATATGATGTTCTATGGAGGTTTTCATAGTTTTTCCATTTAAATAACGCTTGTTTACCGGGTTCTTTGAACTCATTGATTTTATTAAACAGTTGCGGAATATTCTGATTTCAAAAGCTATGGAGACTTTACTGGGTAGAAGGGCAGTGAGGTGAAAAATCATATGAGGCTTTCGTATATGTTTTAGTATGTTTTGTAATAAGATCAACTTTAGAAGTTCTAAATTTTCTTTTGATTTACGAGATGTGTGTATGACCTATACATATATATATTGTGTGTATGATGTGAAAGATACTTGTAGTATTAATTCTTTTACATTGTATGAATTGTGTGGATATATGCATTGTGTATGATGAAAAATATTAGAGTATAGGAGTTATGGTGTGATTATGATGAATTTGTGAAGAAAATGGGGTCTCTGTTGTTTATGATGAAGTAATACAGGTTATTTTTTTGATGTAAAGAATTATATAGTGAATGTTTGTATTTAGAAAACGTCCTAGTTACAGACGGGATGCTGCGAAAATTTTTATAGATATAAAAAAAATTTAGGCCTCTTTTTATTCTTATTTGGTGTATAAATGTAAGTTAGGTTATGGACTTACCACTTTTCAAAAGATTCCTGACATGAAATTCTATGACAAACTCGAAGCATATATATGTCATAGGTGGGGGTGCTACAAGAAGGAAACAAATACTTTTCAAATTAAATTACATCTAACGAAACATGCTTTAAAAGGATGCACACACTACCAAATATTAATGAACCAGAAATTAAACCTTATCACAATAAGATTGCAGCTAAACGCCCTAACGCGATGCAACTTTTGGATTGTAGACATTTGCTCCATTTGGCCAAGCAATTCTTACTCTAATCGAGCTTTTTGATAATAAAAAATAAAAAAATAAGTTTGCAATTCAAATAGACAATTGCAATTGTGAAAAATCCGATGCTCCAGTTTGACTCCTTTCCTAATCGCTAAAGGCTAAAGCCAACTATAGAGGTGCACCTCGGGCTCATGAAACTCGGGTTTACCTTAACCCTAATCCTAACCCTATTTATAAAACATCAATCCTAACCCTAACCCTAGCCCTATGTGTAAAACCTTAACCCTAACCCTATTTTTGAAAATCGGGTTCGGGTTGAGTTCCGGGTTAAAATTTAGGTTGATAAATTTATATTTTATTTAAGAGTGATAGGTTTAAAATTTTATATGAATGTATAATAATAACAAATCACAGAAGTAAACATAATAATATACAGTCAAATAACATATTTTTAAAAAATATAACAATATAGAGAAGGGGAGTGATTCTGTTAGCCCGGACTAAGCAAATGTCCCGCTTAGCCCATATGAAAAGATTCGTTTACAACAACTTTTTTATTTTTCTCTTCATACACTTGTTTAGCTAAGTGTATTTAACATATCAATCAAGTTTTAACATTTTTTGATATGTGTATAATAATAACAAATCATAGAAGTAAACATAATAATATACAGTCAAATAACATATTTTTTAAAAATATAACAATATAGAGAAGGGGAGTGATTCTGTTAGCCCGGACTAAGCAAATGTCCTGCTTAGCCCACATGAAAAGATTCATTTCCAACAACTTTTTTGTTTTTCTCTTCATACACTTGTTTAGCTAAGTGTATTTAACATATAAATCAAGTTTTACCATTTTTCTCTTCGTACACTCTTTTATGTTGTACTTCTAGACAGTAATATTCACTATTCAAAAGTCCAAATCAAATATGAAAACGGATAATGTAAATTATATAACTATACACTTCTCAACTTTTTGTTATCATATTTTTCACAGAAGTTCTATTTGTAATTAAGCTTTTTAGAAAAGTTGAAATATAAAAGCTAGGCCAAACGGAGCCAATGGTTATCTAGTAATTAAGATGAACTCAACTGGCCTTGTTGCTTGTCTACTCTTGTGGATAATTACTCGTGGTGTCATGACTAGTCAAATATGGTCTCACTTGGGAAAATGTTGTCCGTCATTGCAAATCCTTCCGGAAACAGGTATAAATAATTAAGTTTTTGAAGCCATAAAAAAATGTAGACGACAATCATAAGAACAACAATAATTACTAATTTCGATTTGGTAAAAATATTTTAAAATAAAAATTCGGTTGCCAATTATATGGAATCTATAATTAGTCGCGGTAGTACGTACTATACCTTAAATAGAGCGTTCCTATATCTAATCTATGTATTTATGTTGAATGATTAAAAATTTTTAATTGGTTGCGTTTTATATTTTAAAAATTTAAACCTAAACCATACAAAATATAAATTAGAATCTATAAATTTATGAATGTTAATATTTATATAGTTCTGATGCCAAAATCACTTTAACTATATAGGAACACATGCCATCGATATTGGACATGATTTAAGGTGAATTATAAATTAAAAATTGAAAACTGATAGTATATAATATATGAAATTTTTTAAAAATATTTATATATTGGCCCGACTTTTATGAAACTCAATTTCTATGTAACCCCTTTATAATCAAAATCTTGTTGATTAATTAAAGACCCACTCCATCCATTGTATTTAGTATCATTTATATTATCTTGAAAACCCTTTTATTTGACTAATATCATTATGGATGAGCCTTATTGGATATCAATGTAATAAAATAATTTAATGTTAAATATTAATTTTAAAGTTGTATTTTCAATATCTAAACCGTCTATAATATCATTGCTACATGAATAAATGATTCTATAAGGTATTACTACATTCTAATATAAGTGTGAATGGATCTAATCATTTTTTATAATTTACACATATATAAACAAATGTAGCCCATAAACATACTTGATCAGAATGAAACTTATTTTTTTAGATAAATAAATGATATTAGACACAATGAATGGATTAAATTTTTCATAAAAGACCAAAATCTTGAAAATTAGGGGGATTACATGGCTTTGTTTTTACATAACTTGGTTACACAGAAGTGAAACCCTTTATATATTAGTAGTATAAACTAAATATATGGGACCTCGATCCAGTGCGCCCAAGTATATTGTCGTTTTCATGCGCTTGAGTGTAAAATTTATTTTTTTGAATTTTTATAAAACTTTTAATTTTGTTGCATTTAGTCAATATACCAAGTTTTAGTACTTTTGAAGATGTATATATAATTTCTTTACAAATTCTAAATTTTTCCATTTTCAACCTTTTAAAAATGACTAAAATACTCATATATTTAAAAATCCAAAAGTATGTATTAATAATTTGGCTAAGTAACATTAAATTTTCTAAATTCAAAGCAGGACATCCCTCAGGAAAAAAAATTCAAAGCGGGATATTAGGGTGCATTTATCCACTAATTTAATTTTTGCAAGCAAAGAGGATTGATTATATTAATTGATTAGTTATCAATGAAACCAAACTAAAGCCCTCATGCTGCGTGATCAAGCCAGAAAGAACAAACCTGCAATATTATTTATTTATTTATTTTTGATTGGTATTGATACAATGTTACAATAGATATTACAAATTAAATACATTCACAATTCTCAAATCACGAGGAACAATTCCATAAAAACCCGCAAACATGAACCCATGGGAAAATCTTATAAAGCCCGCTCTCAAATCGGACAAAATTATTTGTACCCGCACCCAGGCGGGACACACTATTAACCCGTATGCAGCCGGCGGGATGCCCATTTCGGGCTATCCAGCTTACCACGACGCCAGACGTGTCGTGGCTCAATATTATTGGATTGCCCTTAACAAAATACATTATCAAAGCTTGAAAAGATTTTTTTTATTAAATCAAAAGAAAGTAGAGATTGTTAAATATGAGGATTTATACACAATTATGCACAGTTTTTTTTACAACACAATTACGCCAGTTAACTACGGTTTATTATTATTTTTTTGAAGTTGTTTTTTTATTTTGACAACACAATTATGCACAGTTAACTGTTGTTTTTTTTTTTTTTTTGATGTTGTTAACTAGGGGTTTGTGTTGGAAATAAGACAAGAAACGTGTATGCTACTGCTATACCATCTTGTTTTGGTTCTTCGTCGATTAATCCATGTTGGTGCTGGTTGATTACTTGAGCTGATGAAGAACAACGAACCCCAAGCCTCGTTGTTCGCCATGGCCGCGCCTGAACGCGCGGATCTCAACGCAATGCTCCCCGGCGGACAAGCCCCACGTCTGCACTAACTTGCTCCAATCGCCATTCAAGTTTTAACTGTATGATTTCCAGAAGTTGAAGGAATTCCATGGCCGTAATTCTCTTGCCTCCCACCACCCGCAACTTCTCCGCCTCCGTCAAAAAACCCAAGAAACGTTCGCGGACGGAAGGCTTGGCAGCAGCGGCCGATTCTGCCTCGGATCGGTATCGCTGGGGGTGAGTACTTTGATGCATATGAAGGTCGACTCCGTGGCTCCTATTTCACGGAGTGTCCCCTCCAAGCCTCCAGCGTGCGCCGATGGGATTGCACCTTCGGGAGAATGAATATCATTAGCCTTAGCCTTCTTTCTGCGGCTCCCATCGACGGCGCTGCCTCCATCTTGCTTCCTCTTCTTTTTGATCTCGTCAGTTGCAGTATCAGTAGAGGTGCCAACTTCGACGTTGACTTGGGCTTCGATTCTAAATCGAAAGAGTAGGAAGGAAATGGCCTTCTTGCCTTGTTTTTCTTCTGCTTTGCTCATTCTGCTGGCAGATTGAGAGAGCAACCAGCCCAGAGAGATTGAGAGAGAGAGAGAGGACGGAAGACAGATAAGGAAAGAAAGGGAAGGAAATCTCGAATACGGTGTGGGAAATGGGAACGGGAACGGGAAGTTCTTCTATTTAACGGTTGAGTTGTCGCCATCTACGTGGTGGAATAGAAATTGATACGCTGATACGCATTCGAATAGAGCGCGTATTCCCAAACGTATTCCCCAAACCTCGAGCAGGCTGCTTTAAGCTTTATTGATAAGTTAATCATGACTATATATTTTCTTTTGTGATTAAAATGACTACATCTTTCTAATTCTTCTTCTATCGTTGCGGTTGTCGACGTTATTATCATTATGGAAATTTGCATTTTTCACCCCATGTTTGTGGGCTTTTGCAATTTTTGTCCTTAGGCCTTTGATTTTGCCAAAAAAAAAACCTCATTGAACTTTGCTTACTATATATCGTTACGTGTTTAACTAATTAGCAAAAAATATGATGACGGGTAGTTAGCTTCCCAAAAGATGATCCAACAAATATAATCCCCACACATGAAAGAAAAAAGAATGGATAATTTGTAGCTACACCTATTTAGTTTGACCATAATTGCAAATATACTTATATAATTTAGTTTTACCATAGTAGCAAATACACTCATGCCTGTGACAATGTAGTTGTGCCATCATAACGACATTGATATTTTCGCAATTATGGTCAAACTATGTGGATAATTTGTAATTTTTAAAATTATGTAAGTATGTTTGCAATTATGATCAAACTATATAGGCATATTTATAAATTACCCTATAAAAAGACACTGTGATGCGCAATAAAACCACAGTCATTCAACCCAATTCTCCGTAAATATGCTGGTGGTCGAACTATCTATTTAGGTGAATTCGACAAAACTGTCACTGCTCATTACTACTAATTTTACAAATCAACGTAAAATTTACAGCTATCATTCTCGAAGAAAGTTTAAAAGAAAACCGCCATCTCTCGAAAAATTTAGGAATAAATTGGTAAATTTCATGTTTCATAACTAAGTTCTACTATTAGATTTCGAAGCACCAGGCATAAAAAAAAGGTTACACCGAAATAACTACAAACGATAATAGCTATGGTCTACTTCAATTAACAATTGTATTCTTTTTAAGATAACGGGCTCTGCTTCCAACGTAACCTTCTCGTTTTTAATATCTTAGTGTTTTATGAAAAATTCACTTCATCTATTTTAGTATTATTCATATTATCATGAAAACTCTCTTCTAATGAATATCACTATATATAGGCTACATCAATACATGTGTGAAATTAACATAATGAAAAATTTAATACTAAAAATTAATTTTTAAGTAATATTTTTAATATCTAAATTATCTAAAATATCGCTATTATAAGAATAAATGATTCTATAAAGTATTGTTTCATTCTAATAAATATGAATAGATCTAAGTGTTTTCTCTAATTTGCACATGAATATATATCTATTTTTGAATACGCATTTTCTGTTTGCCTTAATCTCTTTATTCATCTGCACTTCCGCTAGCCTCGCTGCCGCTGTTGAAAATTATTCGTCTCCTTCCATGGGATTAACAATATACTTAATGGATATGAAGAAAAAATTTTCAACTTAGTGGATATAATTAGCCGGGATGCTTCTATAAAACGCACTTTCTATGTAATGGGCTTATGATTCAAAACTCAACGACCTTTCCTTTCACGATAATCTTCTTGTCCTAATGTAATCTAAACAGTTCATTATACTTAAATTAAGATATTAAATTTTAATTAAAAATTAGTTTGATTGGAGACTTAAGTAGGCCGCAAAGTAAAAACTTATGTTATGGTAATATGCCATCATTAAAATTATTTAATAATTATAAAAATTCTTTGATTAATGTATTTAGTTTTACATCCTAGTTAAATAAGATATTTAACAATATTTTACATGGATTTAATTTTATTCGATGTTCGTAACGATGTATGAAAGAATCTCTAAACTAATCTTTCACCCGGCAGCTTAAACAAAGCCATAAAATAAAATAAAATGCAAGCCATATTAATCGACATGTATACATATCATATGGAAGAATAAGAGTGTTCTTTAATTTGGAGCTAGCTGCACTGCATGCATGGGTGTGAGCACAAAAACGGGGATACCGTCGTCAGGATAACCCCATAATTCGATCTCTTCACCATCGATTTTCTGGTTGTTGCTGATAGCGCGGAAGACATATCTAATATCGCGTCTTTCGTCCTTGCTCAGTTCGAAAACTTGTCTCTCTCCCCCCTTTCCGAAGACAACCACTTGCAAAGGTTGATTTCGGCCATCTCCAAGAATTTGCCTGAGAAACCCTTTGATTGTCTCACGTTCACGTTCAGGTATATTTCTGACATCCATGTCGAATTCATCCTCTTTAGATCTCCTTCCCCTGTAGATCAGCCTCGGCGGCTTTTTTAATGCCTCTCTTTCTCTTTGTGCCCTTGTCGGTTTCTCTTCTCCGTATTTCTTCAGTGCTTTTTCCAGTTTTCTGTACGCGGAATTCCGAGGAAATGGCTGCAATAAACCTTCCATGATTTCTCTTGACGTATTTGTGTGAGGTGGTGGGTTGTGATTGCATGGGAAGAAATCTGAACCGAGTTATTTATATATGCTTGATTTCCATGTAGTGATGCATTTGGTAACCCATCCACTGTTGTAATTCCAAATCAGATGGGTCTGTGATTATGTATAACGTCTGGATTTTCACAAATCACATGGGTCTGTGAATATGTATAAAGTCTAGACTTTCAGAAATCAGATGGGTCTGTGACTATGTATAACGTCTGGATTTTCACAAATCAGATGGGTCTGTGAAGATGTATGAAGTCTAGACTTTCAGAAATCAGATGGGTCTGTGATTAGTCACAGGATTCTTCATGTTAAAAAATACAAAACTAGCTTGGTTTACTTCATTTATTTCTCACTGCAGAAGTTGATTTTTAACCACATCATTAACGACGAAATGGTTGGTTTCTCCTTGGGTCTGGCCTACTCTCTTACACACGCAAGCCCACTCTCACACACAGTCGGGTCAAACACATAATGCATTAGATTATAACAATAATATTTTATAAAATCACTCATCATGTAGCAATAATATTAAAATGGTTTAGATGTAGAAAATAAAATTTTAAAATTGATATTTAGTATCAAATAATTTTATGACATTTTTTTTACATATTTTAGATAGGACTCGTACAATAATATTATGCAAGTGACGAAGTTTTCATGATAATATACATGATGTTAAATACAATGATGAAATGAATTTCTACTAAAATTATTAAGTTAAGAAAAATGAATAAAATTATTTTCATGAAAATATAAATAATGCTAAATACAATCTTAATATGAATTTTCTATTAAAATTACTAAAATAAGAAAAATGAATAGGATTATATAGAAATATGGCTTTATAGAAGGGTAACTCATTATCATAAAGTAAAACTCATAGAATCACAAAAAAAAAAAAAGATAAGCCTATGGAAAATATACTTATAGATGTTTAAATATTTGCAGTTACACTTATAACAAGAATTTTTCATATTTGCTTTGATACTTAAGAATTTTTATATAATTTTTTTTATTCCTTTAATATGAAACTTATTGCAAATACGCTTATAGATGTTTAAAATATATGTAGTTATAAAAAGTTTTAACCTCTCAATTTTATTAAAAAAATATTATCAACTTTTGAAAAATCCAAGCTATCAATTATATTTATCAATATAAAATTGTTTAATATAACAAAAAACTTTGATTGGGTTACTTGATGGACTAATAAATAAAAATTCATGAAATTATTTTGAACTTGATTATGGTCTACTAAGATATCCAATCAAGGCAATCTTTTAAATATTAATTAAATTGACGTTAATAAATATAATAGGTGATAAGTTGATAACAATATTCATAAAAATTAGAGTATGATGTTTTAGTCGGAATTTGTTTCATTAGGATCCTTTAATCGTTATTGTTTTATAGCTATTAGTTTTTGTTGAGGCCCATTATTTTTTAAGGTCATGATCTTCTTAGACCAGTTTGAAATATTATTTTTAATATTTTTGAAAATTTTAAATTAGAATTATTAAATTAGTTGTGTATTATTTATAAATCAAATTTTACTAATTTTGGAGATCTAGGTATATTTATTTTATATTTTTAAACACAATGATATTGTGATTATTTTCATAAGAATAAAAAGACAACGATACCCATTTCTATGAGGGTAAAATGGCAACAATATCCCTATGCTCAAAATATAAAATAAATAGATATATAGATCTAAAATTAGTAAAGCTTGGTTTATAAATAATATACATATAGATTAATAGTTGTATGTACAAAATTTTCAAAAAAAAATACCTTATGACTAATCACCGATTGTAAATCATCATTGGTCTACCTTATAAATGGGCACGAGAATCAGGAAAAAGAGAAAATTATTGTTCTTGTTCATGTAGCTTCTTGAGCATAGGACGAAGTTGTAGGGTAAAAAATAGTTAGAGAGAGTGGCGACAAGATCCATCTCTATAAAGATTAGCAGCAATTGTAATTGTGAATTTATGGCAATAATCATAATTCATTTAATAAGATTTCATTTATAATCCTTGTGTATTTTGAATCGGACCAGAAGGTGAGAATTAAGTACCTACGTTTGACAAGAAGGTTGAACGGATCGAAGAGCATCCTTGTCTAAAAAGTGGTGCACCCTGTCTTCAAAACACCACCGCACCAACCTTGTAACATCTGCATGTTCGAAAAGAGAAAAGCTTATCAAAAGGATTTTCCAATATAATAAAATTTTAGTGGAGGTATTTGCAATTTCCTCTATATGGGGTGTTATTAAAATTTTTCTCAATTTTGTGAGGGTTACAAATGTGCTTAAATGTCATATGAGTTGTCATGATGTATATAAATGCCAATAAAAAATTAAATTCAAAGCATACAAATCGGGGCAGTTGATGCATTTTTATATATAATTAGGGTAATTTAGTTAAAGAAATTGTAAATACCTCTTACAAAATTTGATCACAATTGTGTGGATATATGCATTGTGTATGATGAAAAATATTAGAGTATAGGAGTTATGGTGTGATTATGATGAATTTGTGAAGAAAATGGGGTGTCTGTTGTTTATGATGAAGTAATACAGGTTATTTCTTGATGTAAAGAATTATATAGTGAATGTTTGTATTTAGAAAACGTCCTAGTTACAGACGGGATGCTGCGAAAATTTTTATAGATATAAAAAAAATTTAGGCCTCTTTTTATTCTTATTTGGTGTATAAATGTAAGTTAGGTTATGGACTTACCACTTTTCAAAAGATTCCTGACATGAAATCCTATGACAAACTCGAAGCATATATATGTCATAGGTGGGGGTGCTACAAGAAGGAAACAAATACTTTTCAAATTAAATTACATCTAACAAAACATGCTTTAAAAGGATGCACACACTACCAAATATTAATGAACCAGAAATTAAACCTTATCACAATAAGATTGCAGCTAAACGCCCTAACGCGATGCAACTTTTGGATTGTAGACATTTGCTCCATTTGGCCAAGCAATTCTTACTCTAATCGAGCTTTTTGATAATAAAAAATAAAAAAATAAGTTTGCAATTCAAATAGACAATTGCAATTGTGAAAAATCCGATGCTCCAGTTTGACTCCTTTCCTAATCGCTAAAGGCTAAAGCCAACTATAGAGGTGCACCTCGGGCTCATGAAACTCGGGTTTACCTTAACCCTAATCCTAACCCTATTTATAAAACATCAATCCTAACCCTAACCCTAGCCCTATGTGTAAAACCTTAACCCTAACCCTATTTTTGAAAATCGGGTTCGGGTTGAGTTCCGGGTTAAAATTTAGGTTGATAAATTTATATTTTATTTAAGAGTGATAGATTTAAAATTTTATATGAATGTATAATAATAACAAATCACAGAAGTAAACATAATAATATACAGTCAAATAACATATTTTTAAAAAATATAACAATATAGAGAAGGGGAGTGATTCTGTTAGCCCGGACTAAGCAAATGTCCCGCTTAGCCCATATGAAAAGATTCATTTACAACAACTTTTTTATTTTTCTCTTCATACACTTGTTTAGCTAAGTGTATTTAACATATCAATCAAGTTTTAACATTTTTTGATATGTGTATAATAATAACAAATCATAGAAGTAAACATAATAATATACAGTCAAATAACATATTTTTTAAAAATATAACAATATAGAGAAGGGGAGTGATTCTGTTAGCCCGGACTAAGCAAATGTCCTGCTTAGCCCACATGAAAAGATTCATTTCCAACAACTTTTTTGTTTTTCTCTTCATACACTTGTTTAGCTAAGTGTATTTAACATATAAATCAAGTTTTACCATTTTTCTCTTCGTACACTCTTATGTTGTACTTCTAGACAGTAATATTCACTATTCAAAAGTCCAAATCAAATATGAAAACGGATAATGTAAATTATATAACTATACACTTCTCAACTTTTTGTTATCATATTTTTCACAGAAGTTCTATTTGTAATTAAGCTTTTTAGAAAAGTTGAAATATAAAAGCTAGGCCAAACGGAGCCAATGGTTATCTAGTAATTAAGATGACCTCAACTGGCCTTGTTGCTTGTCTACTCTTGTGGATAATTACTCGTGGTGTCATGACTAGTCAAATATGGTCTCACTTGGGAAAATGTTGTCCGTCATTGCAAATCCTTCTGGAAACAGGTATAAATAATTAAGTTTTTGAAGCCATAAAAAAATGTAGACGACAATCATAAGAACAACAATAATTACTAATTTCGATTTGGTAAAAATATTTTAAAATAAAAATTCGGTTGCCAATTATATGGAATCTATAATTAGTCGCGGTAGTACGTACTATACCTTAAATAGAGCGTGCCTATATCTAATCTATGTATTTATGCAGAATGATTAAAATTTTTTAATTGGTTGCCTTTTATATTTTAAAAATTTAAACCTAAACCATACAAAATATAAATTAGAATCTATAAATTTATGAATGTTAATATTTATATAGTTGTGATGCCAAAATCACTTTAACTATATAGGAACACATGCCATCGATATTTGACATGATTTAAGGTGAATTATAAATTAAAAATTGAAAACTGATAGTATATAATATATGAAATTTTTTAAAAATATTAATATATTGGCCCGACTTTTATGAAACTCAATTTCTATGTAACCCCTTTATAATTAAAATCTTGTTGATTAATTAAAGACCCACTCCATCCATTGTATTTAGTATCATTTATATTACCTTGAAAACCCTTTTATTTGACTAATATCATTATGGAAGAGCCTTATTGGATATCAATGTAATAAAATAATTTAATGTTAAATATTAATTTTAAAGTTGTATTTTCAATATCTAAACCGTCTATAATATCATTGCTACATGAATAAATGATTCTATAAGGTATTACTATATTCTAATATAAGTGTGAATGGATCTAATCATTTTTTATAATTTACACATATATAAACAAATGTAGCCCATAAACATACTTGATCAGAATGAAACTTATTTTTTTAGATAAATAAATGATATTAAACACAATGAATGGATTAAATTTTTCATAAAAGACCAAAATCTTGAAAATTAGGGGGATTACATGGCTTTGTTTTTACATAACTTGGTTACACAGAAGTGAAACCCTTTATATATTAGTAGTATAAACTAAATATATGGGACCTCGATCCAGTGCGCCCAAGTATATTGTCGTTTTCATGCGCTTGAGTGTAAAATTTATTTTTTTGAATTTTTATAAAACTTTTAATTTTGTTGCATTTAGTCAATATACCAAGTTTTAGTACTTTTGAAGATGTATATATAATTTCTTTACAAATTCTAAATTTTTTCATTTTCAACCTTTTAAAAATGACTAAAATACTCATATATTTAAAAATCCAAAAGTATGTATTAATAATTTGGCTAAGTAACATTAAATTTTCTAAATTCAAAGCAGGACATCCCTCAGAAAAAAAAATTCAAAGCGGGATATTAGGGTGCATTTATCCACTAATTTAATTTTTGCAAGCAAAGAGGATTGATTATATTAATTGATTAGTTATCAATGAAACCAAACTAAAGCCCTCATGCTACGTGATCAAGCCAGAAAGAACAAACCTGCAATATTATTTATTTATTTATTTTTGATTGGTATTGATACAATGTTACAATAGATATTACAAATTAAATACATTCACAATTCTCAATTCACGAGGAACAATTCCATAAAAACCCGCAAACATGAACCCATGGGAAAATCTTATAAAGCCCGCTCCCAAATCGGACAAAATTATTTGTACCCGCACCCAGGCGGGATGGGACACACTATTAACCCGTATGCAGCCGGCGGGATGCCCATTTCGGGCTATCCAGCTTACCACGACGCCAGACGTGTCGTGGCTCAATATTATTGGATTGCCCTTAACAAAATACATTATCAAAGCTTGAAAAGATTTTTTTTATTAAATCAAAAGAAAGAAGAGATTGTTAAATATGAGGATTTATACACAATTATGCACAGTTTTTTTTACAACACAATTACGCCAGTTAACTACGGTTTATTATTATTTTTTTGAAGTTGTTTTTTTATTTTGACAACACAATTATGCACAGTTAACTATTGTTTTTTTCCTTTTGATGTTGTTAACTAGGGGTTTTTGTGTTGGAAATAAGCCAAGAAACGTGTATGCTACTGCTATACCATCTTGTTTTGGTTCTTCGTCGATTAATCCATGTTGGTGCTGGTTGATTACTTGAGCTGATGAAGAACAACGAACCCCAAGCCTCGTTGTTCGCCATGGCCACGCCTGAACGCACGGATCTCAACGCAATGCTCCCCGGCGGACAAGCCCCACGTCTGCACTAACTTGCTCCAATCTTTCTAATTCTTCTTCTATCGTTGCGGTTGTCGACGTTATTATCATTACTGAAATTTACATTTTTCACCCCATGTTTGTGGGCTTTTGCAATTTTTTTCCTTAGGCCTTTGATTTTGCCAAAAAAAAACCTCAATGAACTTTGCTTACTACATATCGTTACGTGTTTAACTAATTAGCAAAAAATATGATGACGGGTAGTTAGCTTCCCAAAAGATGATCCAACAAATATAATCCCCACACATGAAAGACGAAAGAATGGATAATTTGCAGCTACACCTATTTAGTTTGACCATAATTGCAAATATACTTATATAATTTAGTTTTACCATAGTTGCAAATACACTCATGCCTGTGACAATGTAGTTGTGCCATCATAACAACATTGATATTTTCGCAATTATGGTCAAACTATGTGGATAATTTGTAATTTTTAAAATTATGTAAGTATGTTTGCAATTATGATCAAACTATATAAGCATATTTATAAATTACCCTATAAAAAGACATTGTGATGCGCAATAAAACCACAGTCATTCAACCCAATTCTCCGTAAATATGCTGGTGGTCGAACTATCTATTTAGCTGAATTCAACAAAACTGTCACTGCTCATTACTACTAATTTTACAAATCAACGTAAAATTTACAGTTATCATTCTTGAAGAAAGTTTAAAAGAAAACCGCCATCTCTCGAAAAATTTAGGAATAAATTGGTAAATTTCATGTTTCATAACTAAGTTCTACTATTAGATTTCGAAGCACCAGGCATAAGAAAAAGGTTACACCGAAATAACTACAAACGATAATAGCTATGGTCTACTTCAATTAACAATTGTATTCTTTTTAAGATAACGGGCTCTGCTTCCAACGTAACCTTCTCGTTTTTAATATCTTAGTGTTTTATGAAAAATTCACTTCATCTATTTTAGTATTATTCATATTATCATGAAAACTCTCTTCTAATGAATATCACTATATGTAGGCTACATCAATACATGTGTGAAATTAACATAATGAAAAATTTAATACTAAAAATTAATTTTTAAGTAATATTTTTAATATCTAAATTATCTAAAATATCGCTATTATAAGAATAAATGATTCTATAAAGTATTGTTTCATTCTAATAAATATGAATAGATCTAAGTGTTTTCTCTAATTTGCACATGAATATATATCTATTTTTGAATACGCATTTTCTGTTTGCCTTAATCTCTTTATTCATCTGCACTTCCGCTAGCCTCGCTGCCGCTGTTGAAAATTATTCGTCTCCTTCCATGGGATTAACAATATACTTAATGGATATGAAGAAAAAATTTTCAACTTAGTGGATATAATTAGCCGGGATGCTTCTATAAAACGCACTTTCTATGTAATGGGCTTATGATTCAAAACTCAACGACCTTTCCTTTCATGATAATCTTCTTGTCCTAATGTAATCTAAACAGTTCATTATACTTAATTTAAGATATTAAATTTTAATTAAAAATTAGTTTGATTGGAGACTTAAGTAGGCCGCAAAGTAAAAACTTATGTTATGGTAATATGCCATCATTAAAATTATTTAATAATTATAAAAAGTCTTTGATTAATGTATTTAGTTTTACATCCTAGTTAAATAAGATATTTAACAATATTTTACATGGATTTAATTTTATTCGATGTTCGTAACGATGTATGAAAGAATCTCTAAACTAATCTTTCACCCGGCTGCCTAAACAAAGCCATAAAATAAAATAAAATGCAAGCCATATTAATCGACATGTATATATATCATATGGAAGAATAAGAGTGTTCTTAATTTGGAGCTAGCTGCACTGCATGCATGGGTCACATGCAGCAATTATTATATGAACTTTCGTTTCAAATTAAAACCCTGCGCTCTCATCGGGGGATCACACCAACGGTGAGCACAAAAACGGGGATACCGTCGTAAGGATAACCCCATAATTCGATCCCATCACCATCGATTTTCTGGTTGTTGCTAATAGCGCGGAAGACATATCTACTGTTGCGTGTTTCGTCCTTGCTCAGTTCGAAAACTTGTCTCTCTCCCCCCTTTCCGAAGACAACCACTTGCAAGGGTTGATTTCGGCCATCTCCAAGAATTTGCCTGAGAAACCCTTTGATTGTCTCACGTTCACGTTCAGGTATATTTCTGACATCCATGTCGAATTCATCCTCTTTAGATCTCCTTCCCCTGTAGATCAGCCTCGGCGGCTTTTTTAATGCCTCTCTTTCTCTTTGTGCCCTTGTCGGTTTCTCTTCTCCGTATTTCTTCAGTGCTTTTTCCAGTTTTCTGTACTCGGAATTCCGAGGAAATGGCTGCAATAAACCTTCCATGATTTCTCTTGACGTATTTGTGGAGGTGGTGGGTTGTGATTGCATGGGAAGAAATGTGAACCGAGTTTTTTATATATGCTTGATTTCCATGTAGTGATGCATTTGGTAACCCATCCACTGTTGTAATTCCAAATCAGATGGGTCTGTGATTATGTATAACGTCTGGATTTTCACAAATCACATGGGTCTGTGAATATGTATAAAGTCTAGACTTTCAGAAATCAGATGGGTCTGTGACTATGTATAACGTCTGGATTTTCACAAATCAGATGGGTCTGTGAAGATGTATGAAGTCTAGACTTTCAGAAATCAGATGGGTCTGTGATTAGTCACAGGATTCTTCATGTTAAAAAATACAAAACTAGCTTGGTTTACTTCATTTATTTCTCACTGCAGAAGTTGATTTTTAACCACATCATTAACGACGAAATGGTTGGTTTCTCCTTGGGTCTGGCCTACTCTCTTACACACGCAAGCCCACTCTCACACACAGTCGGGTCAAACACATAATGCATTAGATTATAACAATAATATTTTATAAAATCACTCATCATATAGCAATAATATTAAAATGGTTTAGATGTAGAAAATAAAATTTTAAAATTGATATTTAGTATCAAATAATTTTATGACATTTTTTTTACATATTTTAGATAGGACTCGTACAATAATATTATGCAAGTGACGAAGTTTTCATGATAATATACATGATGTTAAATACAATGATGAAATGAATTTCTACTAAAACTATTAAGTTAAGAAAAATGAATAAAATTATTTTCATGAAAATATAAATAATGCTAAATACAATCTTAATATGAATTTTCTATTAAAATTACTAAAATAAGAAAAATGAATAGGATTATATAGAAATATGGCTTTATAGAAGGGTAACTCATTATCATAAAGTAAAACTCATAGAATCACAAAAAAAAAAAAAAAAAAGATAAGCCTATGGAAAATATACTTATAGATGTTTAAATATTTGCAGTTACACTTATAACAAGTATTTTTCATATTTGCTTTGATACTTAAGAATTTTTATATAATTTTTTTTATTCCTTTAATATGAAACTTATTGCAAATACGCTTATAGATGTTTAAAATATATGTAGTTATAAAAAGTTTTAACCTCTCAATTTTATTAAAAAATATTATCAACTTTTGAAAAATCCAAGCTATCAATTATATTTATTAATATAAAATTGTTTAATATAACAAAAAGCTTTGATTGGGTTACTTGATGGACTAATAAATAAAAATTCATGAAATTATTTTAAACTTGATTATGGTCTACCAAGATATCCAATCAAGGCAATCTTTGAAATATTAATTAAATTGACATTAATAAATATAATAGGTGATAAGTTGATAACAATATTCATAAAAATTAGAGTATGATGTTTTAGTCGGAATTTGTTTCATTAGGATCCTTTAATCGCTATTGTTTTATAGCTATTAGTTTTTGTTGAGGCCCATTATTTTTTAAGGTCATGATCTTCTTAGACCAGTTTGAAATATTATTTTTAATATTTTTGAAAATTTTAAATTAGAATTATTAAATTAGTTGTGTATTATTTATAAATCAAATTTTACTAATTTTGGAGAGCTAGGTATATTTATTTTATATTTTTAAACACAATGATATTGTGATTATTTTCATAAGAATAAAAAGACAACGATACCCATTTCTATGAGGGTAAAATGGCAACAATATCCCTATGCTCAAAATATAAAATAAATAGATATATAGATCTAAAATTAGTAAAGCTTGGTTTATAAATAATATACACATAGATTAATAGTTGTATGTACAAAATTTTCAAAAAAAAATACCTTATGACTGGTCACCGATTGTAAATCATCATTGGTCTACCTTATAAATGGGCACGAGAATCAGGAAAAAGAGGAAATTATTGTTCTTGTTCATGTAGCTTCTTGAGCATAGGACGAAGTTGTAGGGTAAAAAATAGTTAGAGAGAGTGGCGACAAGATCCATCTCTATAAAGATTAGCAGCAATTGTAATTGTGAATTTATGGCTATAATCATAATTCATTCAATAAGATTTCATTTATAATCCTTGTGTATTTTGAATCGGACCAGAAGGTGAGAATTAAGTACCTATGTTTGACAAGAAGGTTGAACGGATCGAAGAGCATCCTTGTCTAAAAAGTGGTGCACCCTGTCTTCAAAACACCACCGCACCAACCTTGTAACATCTGCATGTTCGAATAGAGAAAAGCTTATCAAAAGGATTTTCCAATATAATAAAATTTTAGTGGAGGTATTTGCAATTTTCCTCTATATGGGGTGTTATTAAAATTTTTCTCAATTTTGTGAGGGTTACGAATGTGCTTAAATGTCATATGAGTTGTCATGATGTATATAAATGCCAATAAAAAATTAAATTCAAAGCATACAAATCGGGGCATTTGATGCATTTTTATATATAATTAGGGTAATTTAGTTAAAGAAATTGTAAATACCTCTACAAAATTTGATCACAATTGCAAATATACCCATACCTCCATTACAAGGTTGTTAAAAATAACTATATTTGCAAATATATACAAACTATACGAGTATATTTACAAATATGGTGTACAACAATTTGCATTCTCGTATAATTTATATATAATTGCGAACACACCCATGCTGTGATGGCACGATAATGGTGCCGTAACAATAAGAATATATTAGCAATTTTGATAAAATTATATGGAGATAATTTATATTGCTAATTAATATCCTTTGCCTACTTTTCTTTTTTTTACCTACTTTTTTAACATGTTGTTTTAGAAATATCCCCATTTTCTTGTGCTTCTGTTGTGGCATATTCCACTACAACAACTGTCTCTTAATGTAAACATTATATATTTGATTGTATTAGTCATATTTTGACTACAATTAATTATGTAGCTATAAATAATTGATTATTTTTTAGTAGTAGCATTTGATTAGAGTGTGTTTGGGAAGTGATAAAACTTTTGTACGAAAAGTTTTGATATAAAAATTTTTGAATTTGTAGAAAATGATATGACATGATATGAGTAATAATGAGGAGTAAAGAGAATAAAGTTAAAATAGATAGGTTAGTTGTAAAGGTAGTTGCGTAAAAATGATTGAAAAGTAGGGTAGTTATATAAAAAAATATAAAAAAAATTTAAAAATATAATAGTTGTAAAGATTGAAAAGTTTTTAATTAAAAAATTTTTGTATTTCCCAAAACACGCTTTCAATGTAGTCTTTTTTTTGCATCAAATGCAATTAAAAGAACACTTAAAGTAGCCATTAGAATTTGACTACCACTGATAATAAAACCTTTGGTTGCAACTAACATATAGGATTTGACCCTATTTGATCAAATGTAGGCAAATTAAAATTTTGGTTACAAAAAGTTTGCTCTATGTAGTATATTTTCTTGTAGTGTGTTCATTACCCAAGTTTAGCTTGGCAGCGTGACCATTTTAACTTTAGAAGTGTAGGGCCTGACTCATTCTAAATATATATATATATATATATATGTTGCTGCATGTGCACATTTTCGTTGCACATGCAGAGCACTGAATTAATTAAGAAGGGTGTAAGGGAGGGTTCGAATGAGTGCTGAAACTGGGAAGGAAAAAACGGAAGAAAAAGAGCGAAGAAGAAGAAGAAAGAAAGATGAGGAGAAAGAAGAAGAAGGAGAAGGAAGAGAGGAGAGGAAGCTCGCCGTCGCCATTGCCTACGTCGCCGGAGGTAAAGAAGAAATAGTTTTTATTTTATGAGTTTTTTCAATTTTCCCCCAAATCATGCAATAAAGATAGGATTTTACTAAAATACCTTAGATAAATATGTGTGGAAGTAAATTGCACCGATTTGAGTAGTAAATTTGGTTACTTAGGGATTCAAGAGTTGAAATGGATAAGATTTTGATTTTTACCCCCAAAAATAGATTGAAAATCATGAAGCTTTTGATAAATTCATGAATAAGAGGATATTTGGAACCCAAATCATGAAAATGAAAGGCTAAAATCAAGCTAAGTGTGAAATCAAAAATTCAAGAGTGGTGTATCTAAATTTTCTTATTCCAAATCATAATATAATAGTTGCAAATGCTATTACGATGTATTAGTTATAGATTAATATGCCCAATTTAAGGTAAAAAGAAGAAAAATTAGAATTTTTTATAACCCGTGGAAATCGGGCACCCCTAAAAACATGGGTTAAACATGAGGCTTTTGGAATATTTGGTTTAAAAATTATTTATGGACAAATTTTATGTTTGGAGTGTTGAACATATAAACAAAATTATGGAGGTATTATGCTAAGTTGTAGGTAGGGAACGAGTGTCGAAATTTATGTAAAATCAGTATAAGAATGATTAGATAGATTTTAATATACCTAATATATATCTTAAGTGGACATTTAATGGATGGAATAATAATAATAATAATAAAATACAAAGGGAGTAAATACCCTTAAATGGTCTATATACTCTTAGATGCAAAATAACTAGTAATATTATTAAAATGGAAGTTTAAACGAGAATGTTTTTGTCATCAAAGGAGTCTTGGGGACTCTCTTTGAAAAAGAAAAATATAAATTAGTTTTCAAATCAATGCATCCGTAAACATTAAAAATTAGAATGCAATACATGGTGATTTAAGTGAATGCTTAGCTAAAATTTTTAATTTTTATAGGAAAAGGAAAAGAGAAAGTGAAAGACAAAACTTGAGATTCTAAGGTAAACAATTTTTTTAAAATTCGATGAATTATTGTGATAAAATTTCTATTTTGTACTTATTTTGAGAAAGGACATTTGCAACAAATATTCATGTTATGCTTTTGTGTGTTTTCTTAAAAATATGGGCAAATCAAGTCATTTTTCGTAGGTATTCTAATTAAATTTTATACATACATTAAAATTTTTTTTGAGAATGACCATTATCCTATTTTTCTTTCTTTATTTATATATATATTTATGTTGTTAAGGCACGCTTTCAAACTTGATTTTTGGAAATGAACATTTTCTTTATGATTAGCCGAGCAAACTCCTTTTTATAACATAAATGCACTTGACCATTTGTGTGAATATAATTCATGCATGGAAATGAATGTAAGGTTTCGTTAAGGTTATAATTGAACAGGTTGTCCGTCCTTGACGTTGCCTAGTCGGTGCGTCCGACGTATGAGTGTGGGTGATCACTTGATAAGTGTCACATGCCAAAGAGGAAATGATGTCATTGAATGATGCATGTTGTGATTGAATTTCATCCACATGCATATATGATGTTCTATGGAGGTTTTCATAGTTTTTCCATTTAAATAACGCTTGTTTACCGGGTTCTTTGAACTCATTGATTTTATTAAACAGTTGCGGAATATTCTGATTTCAAAAGCTATGGAGACTTTACTGGGTAGAAGGGCAGTGAGGTGAAAAATCATATGAGGCTTTCGTATATGTTTTAGTATGTTTTGTAATAAGATCAACTTTAGAAGTTCTAAATTTTCTTTTGATTTACGAGATGTGTGTATGACCTATACATATATATATTGTGTGTATGATGTGAAATATACTTGTAGTATTAATTCTTTTACATTGTATGAATTGTGTGTATATATGCAT
Organism: Annona cherimola; assembly: GCA_030490835.1. Taxonomy (NCBI): domain Eukaryota; kingdom Viridiplantae; phylum Streptophyta; class Magnoliopsida; order Magnoliales; family Annonaceae; genus Annona; species Annona cherimola. The sequence goes on along the minus strand of CM059976.1, from coordinate 17,311,673 downwards.
TGTGTATGATGAAAAATATTAGAGTATAAGAGTTATGGTGTGATTATGATGAATTTGTGAAGAAAATGGGGTGTCTGTTGTTTATGATGAAGTAATACAGGTTATTTCTTGATGTAAATAATTATATAGTGAATGTTTGTATTTAGAAAACGTCCTAGTTACAGACGGGATGCTGCGAAAATTTTTATAGATATAAAAAAAATTTAGGCCTCTTTTTATTCTTATTTGGTGTATAAATGTAAGTTAGGTTATGGACTTACCACTTTTCAAAAGATTCCTGACATGAAATCCTATGACAAACTCGAAGCATATATATGTCATAGGTGGGGGTGCTACAAGAAGGAAACAAATACTTTTCAAATTAAATTACATCTAACGAAACATGCTTTAAAAGGATGCACACACTACCAAATATTAATGAACCAGAAATTAAACCTTATCACAATAAGATTGCAGCTAAACGCCCTAACGCGATGCAACTTTTGGATTGTAGACATTTGCTCCATTTGGCCAAGCAATTCTTACTCTAATCGAGCTTTTTGATAATAAAAAATAAAAAAATAAGTTTGCAATTCAAATAGACAATTGCAATTGTGAAAAATCCGATGCTCCAGTTTGACTCCTTTCCTAATCGCTAAAGGCTAAAGCCAACTATAGAGGTGCACCTCGGGCTCATGAAACTCGGGTTTACCTTAACCCTAATCCTAACCCTATTTATAAAACATCAATCCTAACCCTAACCCTAGCCCTATGTGTAAAACCTTAACCCTAACCCTATTTTTGAAAATCGGGTTCGGGTTGAGTTTCGGGTTAAAATTTAGGTTGATAAATTTATATTTTATTTAAGAGTGATAGGTTTAAAATTTTATATGAATGTATAATAATAACAAATCATAGAAGTAAACATAATAATATACAGTCAAATAACATATTTTTAAAAAATATAACAATATAGAGAAGGGGAGTGATTCTGTTAGCCCGGACTAAGCAAATGTCCCGCTTAGCCCATATGAAAAGATTCGTTTACAACAACTTTTTTGTTTTTCTCTTCATACACTTGTTTAGCTAAGTGTATTTAACATATCAATCAAGTTTTAACATTTTTTGATATGTGTATAATAATAACAAATCATAGAAGTAAACATAATAATATACAGTCAAATAACATATTTTTTAAAAATATAACAATATAGAGAAGGGGAGTGATTCTGTTAGCCCGGACTAAGCAAATGTCCTGCTTAGCCCACATGAAAAGATTCATTTCCAACAACTTTTTTGTTTTTCTCTTCATACACTTGTTTAGCTAAGTGTATTTAACATATAAATCAAGTTTTACCATTTTTCTCTTCATACACTCTTATGTTGTACTTCTAGACAGTAATATTCACTATTCAAAAGTCCAAATCAAATATGAAAACGGATAATGTAAATTATATAACTATACACTTCTCAACTTTTTGTTATCATATTTTTCACAGAAGTTCTATTTGTAATTAAGCTTTTTAGAAAAGTTGAAATATAAAAGCTAGGCCAAACGGAGCCAATGGTTATCTAGTAATTAAGATGAACTCAACTGGCCTTGTTGATTGTCTACTCTTGTGGATAATTACTCGTGGTGTCATGACTAGTCAAATATGGTCTCTCTTGGGAAAATGTTGTCCGTCATTGCAAATCCTTCCAGAAACAGGTATAAATAATTAAGTTTTTGAAGCCATAAAAAAATGTAGACGACAATCATAAGAACAATAATAATTACTAATTTCGATTTGGTAAAAATATTTTAAAATAAAAATTCGGTTGCCAATTATATGGAATCTATAATTAGTCGCGGTAGTACGTACTATACCTTAAATAGAGCGTTCCTCTATCTAATCTATGTATTTATGCAGAATGATTAAAATTTTTTAATTGGTTGCGTTTTATATTTTAAAAATTTAAACCTAAAGCATACAAAATATAAATTAGAATCTATAAATTTATGAATGTTAATATTTATATAGTTCTGATGCCAAAATCACTTTAACTATATAGGAACACATGCCATCGATATTTGACATGATTTAAGGTGAATTATAAATTAAAAATTGAAAACTGATAGTATATAATATATGAAAATTTTTAAAAATATTTATATATTGGCCTGACTTTTATGAAACTCAATTTCTATGTAACCCCTTTATAATCAAAATCTTGTTGATTAATTAAAGACCCACTCCATCCATTGTATTTAGTATCATTTATATTATCTTGAAAACCCTTTTATTTGACTAATATCATTATGGATGAGCCTTATTGGATATCAATGTAATAAAATAATTTAATGTTAAATATTAATTTTAAAGTTGTATTTTCAATATCTAAACCGTCTATAATATCATTGCTACATGAATAAATGATTCTATAAGGTATTACTACATTCTAATATAAGTGTGAATGGATCTAATCATTTTTTATAATTTACACATATATAAACAAATGTAGCCCATAAACATACTTGATCAGAATGAAACTTATTTTTTTAGATAAATAAATGATATTAAACACAATGAATGGATTAAATTTTTCATAAAAGACCAAAATCTTGAAAATTAGGGGGATTACATGGCTTTGTTTTTACATAACTTGGTTACACAGAAGTGAAACCCTTTATATATTAGTACTATAAACTAAATATATGGGACCTCGATCCAGTGCGCCCAAGTATATTGTCGTTTTCATGCGCTTGAGTGTAAAATTTATTTTTTTGAATTTTTATAAAACTTTTAATTTTGTTGCATTTAGTCAATATACCAAGTTTTAGTACTTTTGAAGATGTATATATAATTTCTTTACAAATTCTAAATTTTTTCATTTTCAACCTTTTAAAAATGACTAAAATACTCATATATTTAAAAATCCAAAAGTATGTATTAATAATTTGGCTAAGTAACATTAAATTTTCTAAATTCAAAGCAGGACATCCCTCAGAAAAAAAAATTCAAAGCGGGATATTAGGGTGCATTTATCCACTAATTTAATTTTTGCAAGCAAAGAGGATTGATTATATTAATTGATTAGTTATCAATGAAACCAAACTAAAGCCCTCATGCCGCGTGATCAAGCCAGAAAGAACAAACCTGCAATATTATTTATTTATTTATTTTTGATTGGTATTGATACAATGTTACAATAGATATTACAAATTAAATACATTCACAATTCTCAAATCACGAGGAACAATTCCATAAAAACCCGCAAACATGAACCCATGGGAAAATCTTATAAAGCCCGCTCTCAAATCGGACAAAATTATTTGTACCCGCACCCAGGCGGGATGGGACACACTATTAACCCGTATGCAGCCGGCGGGATGCCCATTTCGGGCTATCCAGCTTACCACGACGCCAGACGTGTCGTGGCTCAATATTATTGGATTGCCCTTAACAAAATACATTATCAAAGCTTGAAAAGATTTTTTTTATTAAATCAAAAGAAAGAAGAGATTGTTAAATATGAGGATTTATACACAATTATGCACAGTTTTTTTTACAACACAATTACGCCAGTTAACTACGGTTTATTATTATTTTTTTGAAGTTGTTTTTTTATTTTGACAACACAATTATGCACAGTTAACTGTTGTTTTTTTTTTTTTTTGATGTTGTTAACTAGGGGTTTGTGTTGGAAATAAGACAAGAAACGTGTATGCTACTGCTATACCATCTTGTTTTGGTTCTTCGTCGATTAATCCATGTTGGTGCTGGTTGATTACTTGAGCTGATGAAGAACAACGAACCCCAAGCCTCGTTGTTCGCCATGGCCGCGCCTGAACGCGCGGATCTCAACGCAATGCTCCCCGGCGGACAAGCCCCACGTCTGCACTAACTTGCTCCAATCGCCATTCAAGTTTTAACTGTATGATTTCCAGAAGTTGAAGGAATTCCATGGCCGTAATTCTCTTGCCTCCCACCACCCGCAACTTCTCCGCCTCCGTCAAAAAACCCAAGAAACGTTCGCGGACGGAAGGCTTGGCAGCAGCGGCCGATTCTGCCTCGGATCGGTATCGCTGGGGGTGAGTACTTTGATGCATATGAAGGTCGACTCCGTGGCTCCTATTTCACGGAGTGTCCCCTCCAAGCCTCCAGCGTGCGCCGATGGGATTGCACCTTCGGGAGAATGAATATCATTAGCCTTAGCCTTCTTTCTGCGGCTCCCATCGACGGCGCTGCCTCCATCTTGCTTCCTCTTCTTTTTGATCTCGTCAGTTGCAGTATCAGTAGAGGTGCCAACTTCGACGTTGACTTGGGCTTCGATTCTAAATCGAAAGAGTAGGAAGGAAATGGCCTTCTTGCCTTGTTTTTCTTCTGCTTTGCTCATTCTGCTGGCAGATTGAGAGAGCAACCAGCCCAGAGAGATTGAGAGAGAGAGAGAGAGGACGGAAGACAGATAAGGAAAGAAAGGGAAGGAAATCTCGAATACGGTGTGGGAAATGGGAACGGGAACGGGAAGTTCTTCTATTTAACGGTTGAGTTGTCGCCTTCTACGTGGTGGAATAGAAATTGATACGCTGATACGCATTCGAATAGAGCGCGTATTCCCAAACGTATTCCCCAAACCTCGAGCAGGCTGCTTTAAGCTTTATTGATAAGTTAATCATGACTATATATTTTCTTTTGTGATTAAAATGACTACATCTTTCTAATTCTTCTTCTATCGTTGCGGTTGTCGACGTTATTATCATTATGGAAATTTGCATTTTTCACCCCATGTTTGTGGGCTTTTGCAATTTTTGTCCTTAGGCCTTTGATTTTGCCAAAAAAAAAACCTCATTGAACTTTGCTTACTATATATGGTTACGTGTTTAACTAATTAGCAAAAAATATGATGACGGGTAGTTAGCTTCCCAAAAGATGATCCAACAAATATAATCCCCACATATGAAAGACAAAAGAATGGATAATTTGTAGCTACACCTATTTAGTTTGACCATAATTGCAAATATACTTATATAATTTAGTTTTACCATAGTTGCAAATACACTCATGCCTGTGACAATGTAGTTGTGCCATCATAATGACATTGATATTTTCGCAATTATGGTCAAACTATGTGGATAATTTGTAATTTTTAAAATTATGTAAGTATGTTTGCAATTATGATCAAACTATATAAGCATATTTATAAATTACCCTATAAAAAGACACTGTGATGCGCAATAAAACCACAGTCATTCAACCCAATTCTCCGTAAATATGCTGGTGGTCGAACTATCTATTTAGGTGAATTCAACAAAACTGTCACTGCTCATTACTACTAATTTTACAAATCAATGTAAAATTTACAGTTATAATTCTTGAAGAAAGTTTAAAAGAAAACCACCATATCTCGAAAAATTTAGGAATAAATTGGTAAATTTCATGTTTCATAACTAAGTTCTACTATTAGATTTCGAAGCACCAGGCATAAAAAAAAGGTTACACCGAAATAACTACAAACGATAATAGCTATGGTCTACTTCAATTAACAATTGTATTCTTTTTAAGATAACGGGCTCTGCTTCCAACGTAACCTTCTCGTTTTTAATATCTTAGTGTTTTATGAAAAATTCACTTCATCTATTTTAGTATTATTCATATTATCATGAAAACTCTCTTCTAATGAATATCACTATATATAGGCTACATCAATACATGTGTGAAATTAACATAATGAAATGATTTGATACTAAAATTAATTTTTAAGTAATATTTTCAATATCTAAATTATCGAAAATATCACTATTATAAGAATAAATGATTCTATAAAGTATTGTTTCATTCTAATAAATATAAATAGATCTAAGTGTTTTCTCTAATTCGCACATGAATATATATCTATTTTTGAATACGCATTTTCTGTTTGCCTTAATCTCTTTATTCATCTGCACTTCCGCTAGCCTCGCTACCGCTGTTGAAAATTATTCGTCTCCTTCCAGGGGATTAACAATATACTTAATGGATATGAATAAAAAATTTTCAACTTAGTGGATATAATTAGCCGGGATGCTTCTATAAAACCCATTTTCTATGTAACTTCATTTATTTTCAACATCCAGATGGTTGATGAAAAATCCACCCCATCTGTTGCATTTAATATTACTTATATTATCATAGAAACTCTTTCATTTGTATAATATTATTGTATAAAAGTTTCATCCACAAACATGTAAAATCAACTTAATAAAATGATTTTATGCTAAATATTAATTTTTAAGTAGTTTTTCAATATCTAAATCATCTTACATCATTAATACATGGATAAATAATTTTATAAAGTATTATTACATTCCAATATATATATATATATATGAATGGATCTAAGCATTTTTCCTAATTTACTCATGAATGTACCTATTTTTGAGCAAATGTGACCTATACATATATTAGGTTTGAATCGAACTTGGTCTCATAATTAAACGAATGACATTAAATATAATGAATGAATTGGATTTTCTATCAAACATCAAAATCTTAAAATTTGAAGGAGTTACATAGAACCTCTTTGATGTAACCCGGTAATATAGAAGCTGGTCCTTGGCTAATTAGGTTAAAAGTAGTGGATATATGTGAAATTGCAAGAAAGAACAATTTCATCGCTTAGAAAATCTACCCGCTTGTCTGTCTTTCAAACATCTATGATGAAAATAGTATGAATGAGATTAACAACATATATACTTGATAGATATGAATGGAAGTTTTAAAACTTAGGATATGTTTATGTACAATGAAATTTATCAATCTAAAACTTCGCATTCTCCATAATTATCGTATTTTTAATTATTTTCAATCTTCCTACATAACTACCCTCTTTCTTAATCATTTTTATACAACTACCTATACATCTAACTTATCTATTTTAACTTTATTCTCTTCACTCATCATACAACTACCAATCAAGTAGGAAGTCAAGCAATGTATCAACGAAAGATTCAATAAAACACTGCATCTCATTCATGGGTAATTTGGTAATTTAAAAATAAAATAGTTCTATTTGCTATTTAACTAACGACATGTCTTATTTTGGGTACGTTTGAAACAAAGGGATGTGCAATATATATATATATATATGAAAGATTTTAAACATGATGGGTATATATGAAATTAAGGTAAAATGTAATGGTATATTTGAAATTAACCCCATAAAGTATTAATACATTTAAGCGCATGTAAAGCACTACAACAAATTGTGGTTCGATTAATCATTTGCACTACTTTCATTAAAAAAAATATCATTTGCACTACAACGAATTTCTCAGATGCAGTCAACTTTTTGTAGTCCAATTTAAATTTGGTATCATTTAATTCTATACCGAATGCATCCAAATTTTATTAATATTTGTGGCAAAGTTTTATTATTATTTTCAATCAAATTTGAACAACTTCATTAAAATTTATTTTGGATTGCATTTCGTGTAAAAAGTGACTGTATCAAATGCACTGCAAACAAAATATTTGCACCAAATCCATTTATAGGCAGCAAAATTTATTTATTTATTTATTTTTAGTAAAAATTTTTGTCGTTAGCCACTGCAGTATTAGCTGCATTGAACGCATACGTGATAGTGATTCATACCACAATCGTTGTTGGCGGTGCTTTGTAATGGGCTTATGATTCAAAACTCAACGACCTTTCCTTTCATGATAATCTTCTTGTCCTAATGTAATCTAAACAGTTCATTATACTTAAATTAAGATATTAAATTTTAATTAAAAATTAGTTTGACTGGAGACTTAAGTAGGCCGCAAAGTAAAAACTTATGTTATGGTAATATGCCATCATTAAAATTATTTAATAATTATAAAAAGTCTTTGATTAATGTATTTAGTTTTACATCCTAGTTAAATAAGATATTTAACAATATTTTACATGGATTTAATTTTATTCGATGTTCGTAACGATGTATGAAAGAATCTCTAAACTAATCTTTCACCCGGCAGCTTAAACAAAGCCATAAAATAAAATAAAATGCAAGCCATACTAATCGACATGTATATATATCATATGGAAGAATAAGAGTGTTCTTTAATTTGGAGCTAGCTGCACTGCATGCATGGGTCACATGCAGCAATTATTATATGAACTTTCGTTTCAAATTAAAACTCTGCGCTCTCATCGGGGGATCACACACACGGTGAGCACAAAAACGGGGATACCGTCGTAAGGATAACCCCATAATTCGATCCCATCACCATCGATTTTCTGGTTGTTGCTGATAGCGCGGAAGACATATCTACTATCGCGTGTTTCGTCCTTGCTCAGTTCGAAAACTTGTCTCTCTCCCCCCTTTCCGAAGACAACCACTTGCAAAGGTGGATTTCGGCCATCTCCAAGAATTTGCCTGAGAAACCCTTTGATTGTCTCACGTTCACGTTCAGGTATATCTCTGACATCCATGACGAATTCATCCTCTTTAGATCTCCTTCCCCTGTAGATCAGCCTCGGCGGCTTTTTTACAGCCTCTCTTTCTCTTTGTGCCCTTGTCGGTTTCTCTTCTCCGTATTTCTTCAGTGCTTTTTCCAGTTTTCTGTACGCGGAATTCCGAGGAAATGGCTGCAATAAACCTTCCATGATTTCTCTTGACGTATTTGTGTGAGGTGGTGGGTTGTGATTGCATGGGAAGAAATCTGAACCGAGTTATTTATATATGCTTGATTTCCATGTAGTGATGCATTTGGTAACCCATCCACTGTTGTAATTCCAAATCAGATGGGTCTGTGATTATGTATAACGTCTGGATTTTCACAAATCACATGGGTCTGTGAATATGTATGAAGTCTAGACTTTCAGAAATCAGATGGGTCTGTGAATATGTATAACGTCTGGATTTTCACAAATCAGATGGGTCTGTGAATATGTATGAAGTCTAGACTTTCAGAAATCAGATGGGTCTGTGATTAGACACAGGATTCTTCATGTTGAAAGATACAAAACTAGCTTGGTTTACTTCATTTATTTCTCACTGCAGAAGTTGATTTTTAACCACATCATTAACGACGAAATGGTTGGTTTCTCCTTGGGTCTGGCCTACTCTCTTACACACGCAAGCCCACTCTCACACACAGTCGGGTCAAACACATAATGCATTAGATTATAACAATAATATTTTATAAAATCACTCATCATATAGCAATAATATTTAAATGGTTTAGATGTAGAAAATAAAATTTTAAATTTGATATTTAGTATCAAATAATTTTATGACATTTTTTTTTCATATTTTAGATAGGACTCGTACAATAATATTATGCAAGTGACGAAGTTTTCATGATAATATAAATGATGTTAAATATGTTGGCCCCGAGTTAATGGCAAAACCCAAGAGGGGAGGGGTGAATTGGGTTCTTAAAAATTTCTTTTGTAACTTAAAAACTTAACCCCTTGAAAGTTTAATCCCCTTGATAGAAGAAATGAAGTTGAAAGCAATTATAATGTAGAGAGCAGAAATATAAATCAAGCACACAGAATTTTTATAGTGGTTCGGGCAACCTCCCTACTCTACTCTTCCAAGCTCACACTCCTTGTGACTTGGGTTCCACTATTGTATTCTTCAAATACAATTAGAGTCACTGCTCTCTTCTAGATTCCAGCTCTAGGGGGCTTCAACAAAACACAGCACTAGTAGGTGATGAGTTTCACTCCAATCACACACTACTTTGCTTACACTTGATCTTAGTTCCTCAAACTAGATCAAGTTCAATACAATCACAATGAAATAACAAAAGGAGTCTACACTTTACAGATGTGTAGAAGCAATTTGGCGCAGAGAACAACTCGTAGTATTGGCTTTGAAGATTCAGAAGTTGAGCTCTTGCAGTTTGAAGCAAAGTTCTTCCTCTTTGATTGGCTTGATCTCTTTGAAGCTCTTGTAGATGGGAGTTAAGCACACTTAATGATTCTCAGCTACTTCCCTCGTCCACAATGAATGCCTTTTATAATTGTGGAGGGAATCCCAACGTTTGAAGGTAGGTGGCGCGCATTTAATGCGCCAACGTTCGAAAATTATCCGACCGTTGCGACCCAAGTCGCAGGCGGAGTCGACTTCGGATGCGACTTCGCCCAAGTCGCGGATGGAGTCGACTTCGGGTGCGACTTCGCCTTCTGTTAGCGCCTTCAAGTTCCAGGTCGGGTCGACTTGGGTATCGACTTGACCCAAGTCGCAAGTGAAGTCGACTTCGGTGTGCGACCTCACTTCGTCAGTTGTCTTGATGAACTTGAATAATTCCGGGATGCTTTGTTCCTTCATGCCTTTATTTCTTTTGCATTTTTCATGTCTTTCCTTTTGAATTATTGTCTTCATTTTAGCTTGCTTTTTATTTGCTCCATGTTTTGTAAGCCTATGATCTTGAATAACTTCTTGGTTAAGCTTATGCATCTTGTTTTGAACTTGGATTAGTCTTCATAGCTTGAATTTCTTCATCTTGAGATATGCTTGGAGCTTTGTCTTGGACTTGAGAGATTTAAGTTGATCTTGCACCTTTGATTTGGTTTTGAGAATACTCAAGTTGACTCTTGGAATGAGCTTGAAACTGCATCTTTGAACTTTGAAAAACGTCAAGTTGAACTCTGGGTCGACTTCGTCTGCGACTTCGCCCAAGTCGCAACTGGAGTCGACTTCGACTGCGACTTCGGTATTCTTCTATCCCAAATTCAACTCTTGACGGTTTTTCCCGTCTGAAGTCGATGCTGGAGTCGACTTCGTTTGCGACTTGGCTTCCCAAGTTGCAAGTGGAGTCGACTTGGCCTGCGACTTCACCTGCTCTTCTTCCCATTTCAACTCTGGACGGATTTGGCTCTTTGAAGTCGATGTTGGGGTCGACTTGGAACGACTTGGCCTTCCATGCTCTACTTTCTTCAAATGTATATGCCTTAATCACTTCCACAAACATGTTAGTAGCCAAGACTTACTCAAATTGATTTGTTAATCATCAAAACATAGATTTATCTTGTTTTCCACATATTTCCAACAATCTTCCCCTTTTTGATGATTGACAAAACCGATTTGAGTGTATACCTTTCAATTCCTTAAAAACATGCTAAGTTTGCATTTTTGACATGTTATCATATCATACTTATGCTAGGTGAAAAACATTCATCAATCATAAAGACTTATATCAAATTCTACTCTTTTCCCCCTTTGGACTCATTGGGACTCAAATCCTACTCTTCTCCCCCTTGTTGTCAATATATCAAAAAGTTAATTAAGAGAAGAAAGAGATAGGTGGATTTGCTTCCCCTTAAACATGTGCTCCCCCTTAGTTTGTGCTAGGTTAATTCAATCATTCCCATGTCATTTCTAATCTTATAAAATGCTTCTTTTGCTAGGGGCTTTGTGAATATATCTGCAATTTGATCCTCAGTTCTTACATATACTAGACATATATCATGATTTTCCATATGTTCTCTAATAAAATGATGTCTAAGGTCTATATGTTTGGTCCTAGAATGCAAGACAGGATTTTTAGTTAAACATATGGCACTAATATTATCACATTTAATGGGTATATCTTTAAAATCCATGCCATAGTCCCTAAGATGCTGTTTCATCCAAAGTAATTGGGCACAACAGCTCCCGGCGGCAATGTATTCGGCTTCCGCTGTAGATAGAGCAACACTAGTTTATTTTCTTGAAAACCATGAAACCAACATGTTCCCAAGAAATTGACATGTTCCACTAGTGCTTTTTTTATCTACTTTGTAACCGGAAAAATCCGCATCCGAGTAGCCGATTAGATCAAAATTAGAGCCCTTTGGATACCAAAGTCCTATGTTGGTAGTGTCAACTAGGTATCTGAAAATTCTTTTCACAGCTACTAAGTGTGATTCTTTTGGACATGATTGAAATCTAGAGCACATACACACACTAAACAATATATCAGGCCTAAAAGCAGTTAAATACAACAAAGAACCTATCATGCTTCTATACAATTTCAAATCAACTATTTTTCCTTTTTCATCTTTGTCGATTTTGATTGTTGAGCTCATTGGCGTGTTTGCTCCTTTGTTATTCTCCATGCCAAACTTCTTCAGCATTTCTTTGATATACTTGGATTGGTTAATGAAAATTCCTTCATTTAATTGCTTGATTTGCAGTCCAAGGAAGAAATTTAGCTCTCCCATCATGCTCATCTCAAATTCTTTCTGCATAAGCTCAGAACATTCTTGACAAAGAGTTTCATTAGTAGCACCGAAAATGATATCATCAACATAAATTTGAATGATCAATATATCCTTCTCTTTATACTTGATAAACAAAGTGGTGTCTACATTTTCTTTTTGAAAATCATGATCAATCAGAAATTTGCTTAATCTATCATACCAAGCCCTTGGAGCTTGTTTTAATTCATATAATGCTTTGGTTAACTTGTATACAAATTTAGATTGATCTTTTTCCTCAAATCCAGGTGGTTGTTCTACATATACCTCTTCATTTATATAACCATTCAGAAATGCACTTTTAACATCCATTTGAAACAATTTAAAGTTCATGTGAGATGCAAAAGCTAATAAGATGCGAATTGCTTCCAATCTAGCAACCGGGGCATAGGATTCCTCAAAATCTATTCATTCTTCTTATGAGTATCCTTTTGCCACAAGTCTAGCTTTGTTTCTCACTACAAGTCCACTTTCATCTAATTTGTTCCTAAAGACCCACTTGGTGCCAATAACAATACAATCGTTTGGTCTAGGAACAAGGTGCCAAACTTGGTTTCTTTCAAATTGATTTAGCTCTTCTTGCATTGCTATAATCCAGTTTTCATCATTAAGAGCTTGATCAATATTGGATGGTTCAATCTTTGATACAAAGGCATATTGTCCACAAACATTTTGCTTTGACCTTCTAGTTTTTACACCTTCATATATATTCCCTATAACTTGTTCAATTGGATGGGCATGTTTGAATTTTAAATCAGTTGGAGGTTTGTAGGAATTATTACCTTCACTTACCCTTTCCTCCATGAAATCTTCTTTCTTTTCCACATGCAATTTTTCAAGATTGCTTGCTATATCATCTGCATCACTTAAGTCATCTTTTCTTTGGAAGCATGGGTTAGTTTCATCAAAAACAACATGTATGGACTCTTCTACCACTTGGTTTCGTTTATTGAATACTCTATATGCTTTGCTATTTGATGAGTACCCAAGGAATATTGCCTCATCACTTTTAGCATATAATTTTCCCAAGTTGGTTTTTCCATTGTTCAAAACATAGCATGTGCATCCAAAAGCATGAAAATAAAAAATATTTGGTTTCCTTCCTTTCCATAGCTCATATGGGGTCTTTTTCAAGATTGCTCTAATGGTAACTCGATTCAAAACATGACAAGCTGTACTCACAGCTTCACCCCAAAATTTCTTGGATAATTTGCTCTCATTTAGCATTGTTCTAGCCATCTCTTGTATAGTTCTGTTTTTCCTTTCAACTTCTCCATTTTGTTGTGGAGTTCTTGGTGCAGAAAATGTGTGATGAATTCCTTTTTCATTACATAACTCTATGAATCGTTTGTTTTCAAATTCACCACCATGATCACTTCTTATAGACATAATAGTACTTTGTTTTTCATTTTGCACCAAATTTACAAAAGTTGAAAACATAGAGAAGGCTTCATCTTTGCTAGCTAAGAGAATTATCCATGTGAATCTTGAAAAATCATCAACAATAACGAATACATATTTCTTTCCACCAATGGTTAAAATATCGGAAGACCCATATAGATCCATGTGTAGCAATTCAAGTGGCCTAGTGGTGGAGATTTCCTTTTTGGTAGAGAAAGGCGTCTTAGGTTATTTAGATAATTGACATGCCTTGCAAATTTTGTCTTTGTCATATTTCAACTTTGGCAAGCCTTCTACCAAACTCTTTTTCCATAGGGTCTTTATATTTTTCATGTTTATATGTCCAAACCTTTTATGCCAAACCCATGGATCATTATCAATGGCCATTAGACATTGACCATCTAGTTCATCAAGTGAAACCAAATATACATTTCCATGTCTTTTTCCACTAAACATGATATGTTCTCCATCAAATACATTACATATAGATGATTCAAACACAACCTTGTATCCTTTGTCACATAATTGACTAATACTCATTAGATTGTGCTTGAGTCCTTCAACAAACAAAACATCCTCCATGCATGCATTTGAAATACTGTAAATGTTTCTTTTACCTTTAATTTTACCTTTCTCGTTATTACCAAAGGCAACCGTTCCGTCATTGCAAGGCTTAAGTTTGTGAAATAGACTTCTTTCTCCGGTCATATGCCTTGAACAACCGCTGTCCATGAACCATACATTGTTTGCCTTTGCCTTGAAACAAATTTGAAAAATAAACAAGTAAATCTTATCTCTTTGGTACCCATTTTATGGGTCCATTTGGGTTAGTAATATGATTCAATTTTTGCTGCTCTAACTTAGAAAGTCCAAATCTTGTATTTCTTGGAATCCAAACTAATTTTGCACCATGGTCATATAGTTTCTTAAAGTTGCATTTATAGGCTTTATGACCCATTTTGTTGCAGAAATTGCAAGCCATTGGTAATCTAGGAGTAGGTCTCCAAGTATATGATGGTTCAAACGTTGGCCTTTTAGTCCACATAACATTTTTCCTTCTTGGCTTGTATATTGGTGCAGTTTTGGTTTGATATTTTTCAAGTATTGGCACATTCGATTTGTCACTTTCTTTTTGCTCAAATGCATAATATCCAAGGCCTCTTTTATTTGTTTGAGCAGTCATGTTCAGAAACATCTTTACATTTTTTCCAGGATTAGAGAACTTTGCTAATGATTCATTTAATGATTCGTTCTCCTTTTTCAATTTTTCTATCTCTTTTATCAATGATTCATTTTCTTCTTTCGGTTTTGTTGATTTTTCAGCTAGTTTTCCATTTTCAATAATAACGAAGTTGCATTGTTGTCTCTTCAATGACAACTTGTTTCCTAGCTTTTTGATTTCCTCATATAATGAATCATAAGCAATTTGTAGTTCTTCTAACTCAGCACATTTGAGGCATTCTTGAGAAGAAGAAGAATTTGATTGAGAATAGCAAGGTTTGGAAGTTACCTCTTCATTGCTCGTGCATTTTGTTGAGATGGTTTGTTCTTCCAAAACTTCAGTTGTGTTCAAACATAACAAGTCTTCTTCTTGTTCGATCCGTGCCATGCAGCATATTCTTGCGCAGTTTGCTGCATCGTTATCATCGGTTGAAGAGCTGCTTGTTGATGAAGTCTCTTCATTGACGTACATGCCTCTTCCCTTTAGCCTTTGGTATTTTTTGCCTTCATGTCCTTCCTTCCTCTCTTGATACTCTTTTGATTTCTCTTCCGGCGTAGGACATTGAGCTTGTATGTGTCCTATCCCGCTGCATTTGTAGCACTTTGTTGGCTCCTTCTTCTTCTCTCTTCTTGTTCTTTCTTTGAAGTCCTTGAAGTTCCTTTCTTTTCTCACAAATTTTCAGAATTTTCGAGTGAGAAGTGCAATATCTTCATTATCGTTGTGCGAAGAAGAGGTAGACTCTTCTGAGTTGTGTTCCGCTTTTAACGCAATGGCTTTCTTCCCTTTTTGATTGTTTTCGCTTCTTCTCTTAATTAGCTCATGTGACATTAATGAGCTAATTAGATCTTCTAGCTTTAGTGTATTTAGGTCTTTGGCTTCTTCAATTGCCATAATCTTTGGAGTCCAAGATTCCGGTAGAGCTCTTAGTATCTTCATGACCTGTTCGGATTCAGAGATAGCCTTTCCAAGACCTTTCGAAGCGTTAGTAATCTTAGAAAATCTAGCAAACATTTCAGAAATATTTTCTGTTTCTAGCATTCTAAAGCTTTCCAATTCTCCTATCAAAATATTTCTCCTAGTCCCTTAGACTTGAGAGGTTCCTTCATAAATGGATGTTAGAGTATCCCATATTTCTTTAGCGGTTAGACAAGATGATACTCTATCATATTCGGAAGCTGTAAGAGCACAAAATAGTTAGTTCATAACTTTAGCATTGCTCTTTACAGTTCTTACTTCCTCTTTGGTCCACTTGGAAGCTCTTTCATCTATAGGCAATGTTACACTATCTTAGATTGCAATCCAAGAATCCATGTCGGTAGCCATGATGAGTTGTTTCATTCGAAGCTTCCAATAGCCGAAATTGTTCTCATTAAACAATGGTGGCCCTCAGCAAAAGCGGGAACAGAAGTAGATTGGGATGCTATGTGATTGGATCTCTTTGGTTTAACTCAAAGACCTGCTCTGATACCACTTGTTGGCCCCGAGTTAATGGCAAAACCCAAGGGAGGAGGGGTGAATTGGGTTCTTAAAAATTTCTTTGGTAACTTAAAAACTTAACCCCTTGAAAGTTTAATCCCCTTGATAGAAGAAATGAAGTTGAAAGCAATTATAATGTAGAGAGCAGAAATATAAATCAAGCACACAGAATTTTTATAGTGGTTCGGGCAACCTCCCTACTCCACTCTTCCAAGCTCACACTCCTTGTGACTTGGGTTCCACTATTGTATTCTTCAAATACAATTAGAGTCACTGCTCTCTTCTAGATTCCAACTCTAGGGGACTTCAACAAAACACAGCACTAGTAGGTGATGAGTTTCACTGCAATCACACACTACTTTGCTTACACTTGATCTTAGTTCCTCAAACTAGATCATGTTCAATACAATCACAATGAAATAACAAAAGGAGTATTGGCTTTGAAGATTCAGAAGTTGAGCTCTTGCAGTTTGAAGCAAAGTTCTTCCTCTTTGATTGGCTTGATCTCTTTGAAGCTCTTGTAGATGGGAGTTAAGCACGCTTAATGATTCTCAGCTACTTCCCTCGTCCACAATGAATGCCTTTTATAATTGTGGAGGGAATCCGAACGTTTGAAGGTAGGTGGAGTCGACTTCGGATGCGACTTCGCCCAAGTCGCGGATGGAGTCGACTTCGGGTGCGACTTCGCCTTCTGTTAGCGCCTTCAAGTTCCAGGTCGGGTCGACTTGGGTATCAACTTGACCCAAGTCGCAAGTGAAGTCGACTTCGGTGTGTGACCTCACTTCGTCAGTTGTCTTGATGAGCTTGAATAATTCCGGGATGCTTTGTTCCTTCATGCCTTTATTTCTTTTGCATTTTTCATGTCTTTCCTTTTGAATTATTGTCTTCATTTTAGCTTGCTTTTTATTTGCTTCATGTTTTGTAAGCTTATGATCTTGAATAACTTCTTGGTCAAGCTTATGCATCTTGTTTTGAACTTGGATTAGTCTTCATAGCTTGAATTTCTTCATCTTGAGATATGCTTGGAGCTTTGTCTTGGACTTGAGAGATTTAAGTTGATCTTGCACCTTTGATTTGGTTTTGAGAACACTCAAGTTGACTCTTGGAATGAGCTTGAAACTGCATCTTTGAACTTTGAAAAATGTCAAGTTGAACTCGGGGTCGACTTCGTCTGCGACTTCGCCCAAGTCGCAACAGGAGTCGACTTCGACTGCGACTTCGGTATTCTTCTATTCCAAATTCAACTCTTGACGGTTTTTCCCGTTTGAAGTCGATGCTGGAGTCGACTTCATTTGCGACTTGGCTTCCCAAGTCGCAAGTGGAGTCGACTTGGCCTGCGACTTCACCTGCTCTTCTTCCCATTTCAACTCTGGACGGATTTGGCTCTTTGAAGTCGATGTTGGGGTCGACTTGGAACGACTTGGCCTTCCATGCTCTACTTTCTTCAAATGTATATGCCTTAATCACTTCCACAAACATGTTAGTAGCCAAGACTTACTCAAATTGATTTGTTAATCATCAAAACATAGATTTATCTTGTTTTCCACATATTTCCAACAAAATACAATGATGAAATGAATTTCTACTAAAATTATTAAGTTAAGAAAAATGAATAAAATTATTTTCATGAAAATATAAATAATGCTAAATACAATTTTAATATGAATTTTCTATTAAAATTACTAAAATAAGAAAAATGAATAGGATTATATAGAAATATGGCTTTATGGAAGGGTAACTCATTATCATAAAGTAAAACTCATAGAATCACAAAAAAAAAAGATAATTTTATGGAAAATATACTTATAGATGTTTAAATGTTTGCAGTTACACTTATAACAAGTATTTTTCATATTTGCTTTGATACTTATGAATGTTTATATAAACTTTTTTATTCCTTTAATATGAAACTTATTGCAAATACGCTTATAGATGTTTAAAATATATGTAGTTATAAAAAGTTTTAAGCTCTCAATTTTATTAAAAAATATTATCAACTTTTGAAAAATCCAAGCTATCAATTATATTTATTAAAATAAAATTATTTAATATACCAAAAAACTTTGATTGGGTTACTTGATGGACTAATAAATAAAAATTCATGAAATTATTTTAAACTTAATTATGGTCTACCAAGATATCCAATCAAGGCAATCTTTGAAATATTAATTAAATTGACATTAATAAATATAATAGGTGATAAGTTGATAACAATATTCATAAAAATTAGAGTATGATGTTTTAGTCGGAATTTGTTTCATTAGGATCCTTTAATTGTTATTGTTTTATAGCTATTAGTTTTTGTTGAGGCCCATTATTTTTTAAGGTCATGATCTTCTTAGACCAGTTTGAAATATTATTTTTAATATTTTTGAAAATTTTAAATTAGAATTATTAAATTAGTTGTGTATTATTTATAAATCAAATTTTACTAATTTTGGAGATCTAGGTATATTTATTTTATAATTTTAAACACAACGATATTGTGATTATTTTCATAACAATAAAACGAAAACGATACCCTTTTTATGAGGGTAAAATGGCAACAATATCCCTATGCTCAAAATATAAAATAAATATATATAGATCTAAAATTAGTAAAGCTTGGTTTACAAATAATATACACATAGATTAATAGTTGTATGTACAAAATTTTCAAAAAAAAATACCTTATGACTGGTCACTGATTGTAATTCATCATTGGTCTACCTTATAAATGGGCACGAGAATCAGGAAAAAGAGGAAATTATTGTTCTTGTTTGTGTAGCTTCTTGAGCATAGGACGAAGTTGTAGGGTAAAAAATAGTTAGAGAGATTGGCGACAAGATCCATCTCTATAAAGATCAACAGCAATTGTAACTGTGAATTTAGGGCTATAATCATAATTCATTCAATAAGATTTCATTTATAATCCTTGTGTATTTTGAATCAGACCAGAAGGTGAGAATTAAGTACCTATGTTTGACAAGAAGGTTGAATGGATCGAAGAGCATCCTTGTCTAAAAAGTGGTGCACCCTGTCTTCAAAACACCACCGCACCAACCTTGTAACATTTGCATGTTCGAATAGAGAAAATCTTAACAAAAAGATTTCCAATATAATAAACTTTTAGTGGAGGTATTTGCAATTTTCCTCTATATGGGGTGTTATTAAAATTTTCTCAATTTTGTGAGGGTTACGAATGTGCTTAAATGTCATATGAGTTGTCATGATGTATATAAATGCCAATAAAAAATTAAATTCAAAGCATACAAATCGGGGCATTTGATGCATTTTTATATATAATTAGGGTAATTTAGTTAAAGAAATTGTAAATACCTCTTACAAAATTTGATCATAATTACAAATATACCCATACCTCTATTACAAGGTTGTTAAAAATAACTATATTTGCAAATATATACAAACTATACGAGTATATTTACAAATATGGTGTACAACAATTTGCATTCTCATATAATTTATATATAATTGCGAACACACCCATGCTGTGATGGCACGATAATGGTGCCGTAACAATAAGAATATATTTGGATTTTTGATAAAATTATATGGGGATAATTTATATTGCTAATTAATATCCTTTCCCTACTTTTCTTTTTTTTACCTACTTTTTTAACATGTTGCTTTAGAAATATCCCCATTTTCTTGTGCTTCAGTTGTGGCATATTCCACTACAACAACTGTCGCTTAATGTAAACATTATATATTTGATTGTATTAGTCATATTTTGACTACAATTAATTATGTAGATATAAATAATTGATTATTTTTTAGTAGTAGCATTTGATTAGAGTGTGTTTGGGAAGTGATAAAACTTTTTTACGAAAAGTTTTGATATAAAAATTTTTGAATTTGTAGAAAATGATATGACATGATATGAGTAATAATGAGGAGTAAAAAGAATAAATTTAAAATAGATACGTTAGTTGTAAAAGTAGTTGTGAAAAAATGATTGAAAAATAGGGTAGTTGTATCAGAAAATATATAAAAAAATAATTAAAATATAATAACTGTAAAGATTGAAAATTTTTTGATTAAAAAATTTTTGTATTTCCCAAAACACGCTTTCAATGTAGTCTTTTTTTGCATCAAATTCAATTAAAAGAACACTTAAAGTAGCCATTAGAATTTGACTACTACTGATAATAAAACCTTTGGCTGCAACTAACATATAGGATTTGACCCTATTTGATCAAATGTAGGCAAATTAAAATTTTGGTTACAAAAAGTTTGCTCTATGTAGTATATTTTCTTGTAGTGTGTTCATTACCAAAGTTTAGCTTGGCAGCATGACCATTTTAACTTTAGAAGTGTAGGGCCTGGCCCATTCTATAGATATATATTGCTGCATGTGCACATTTTTGGTGCACATGCAGAGCACTGAATTAATTAAGAGGGGTGTAAGTGAGGGTTCGAATGAGTTCTCAAATAGGGAACGAAAAAAATGGAAGAAAAAGAGAGAAGAAGAAGAAGAAAGAAAGATGAGGAGAAAGAAGAAGAAGGAAAAGGAAGAGAGGAGAGGAAGCTCGCAGTCGCCATTGCCCACGTTGCCGGAGGTAAAGAAGAAATAGTTTTTATTTTGATGAGCTTTTTCAATTTTCGTCCAAATTATGCAATAAACATAAGGGTTTTGCTAAAATACCTTAGATAAATATGTATGGAAGTAAATTGCACCGATTTGAGTAGTAAATTTAGTTTCTTAGGGATTCAAGAGTTGAAATGGATAAGATTTTGATTTTTACCCCCAAAAATAGATTGAAAATCATGGAGCTTTTGATAAATTCGTGAATAGGAAGATATTTGGAACGCAAATCATGAAAATGAAAGGCTAAAATCAAGCCAAGTGTGAAATCAAAAATTCAAGAGTGGTATATCTAAATTTTTTTATTCCAAATCATAATATAATAGTTGCAAATGCTATTATGATGTATTAGTTATAGATTAATATGCCCAATTTAAGGTGAAAAGGAGAAAAATTGGAATTTTTCATAACCCGTGGAAATCTGGCATCCCTAAAAATGTGGGTTAAACATGGGGCATTTGGAATATTTGATTTAAAAATTATTTATGGACAAATTTTATGTTTGGAGTGTTGAACATATAAAAAAAAATTATGGAGGTATTATGCTAAGTTGTAGGTAGGGAACGAGTGTCGAAATTTATGTAAAATCAGTATAAGAATGATTAGATAGATTTTAATATACCTAATATATATCTTAAGTGGACATTTAATGGATGGAATAATAATAATAATAATAATAATAGAAAAGCGAGTTCTAATACCATTAGAAATCGGGTTCGGCGGGGTTCAGGTTTAATTTAGCCCAAGTTGCATTAGCGAACCGTTACTTGCTAAAAAGTGAATGACAAAAATGCCCTTACAACAACTTCTCATGCAATTCTTTTGGCCTACTGATCATTTCTGACCGCATCAGTGCAAAAATATATTTTTTATTTTTAAAATTTTTTAATAAAATGTTAATTTAAAATGACTTAAATATTCTTGTATTTAAAAATTCAAATAAATATACACATATGTTCAAAAATGGTAAATTTTAGTTCATAGATTAAATATAATTAGATTAACATGTTCATACAAATATTTTTAAAAAAAAACTATTTTTGGACCGTACTCTTTTGTTGTACTTCTAGACAGTAATATTCTCTATTCAAAAGTCCAAATCAAATATGAAAACGGATAATGTAAATTATATAACTATACACTTCTCAACTTTTTGTTATGAAATTGACATTTATCTCACTCATTGCATTTAAAATTATTTATTTAATAGGATACCAATTTTCATTCAAATCAAACATGTGTATATGACTCATCTTAAACTTGTACAAAATCAAGGTAATCAAATAGTTGAACATAAATGTCAATTTTCAAGTTGCATTTTCAGCAACTAAACCATCTAAATATTTGCAGTTACGCTTATAACAAGTATTGCGAATAACTCATTATCATAAAGTAGAACTCATAGAATCACAAAAAAAAAAGCTTATGGAAAATATACTTATAGATGTTTAAATATTTGCAGTTACGCTTATAACAAGTATTTTTCATATTTGCTTTGATACTTATGAATTTTTATATAAATTTTTTTATGCCTTTAATATGAAACTTATTGCAAATACGCTTGTAGATGTTTAAAATATATGTAGTTATAAAAAGTTTTAACCTCTCAATTTTACTAAAAAATATTATCAACTTTTGAAAAATCCAAGCTATCAGTTATATTTATTAATATAAATTTATTTAATATACCAAAAAACTTTTTGGGTAACTTGATGGACTAATAAATATAAATTCATGAAATTATTTTAAACTTGATTATGGTCTGCCAAGATATCCAATCAAGGAAATCTTTGAAATATTAATTAAATTGACATTAATAAATATAATAGGTGATAAGTTGATAACAATATTCATAAAAATTAAGAGACAAACTCTTTTCCTTAAATATTTAGATAGTT
This sequence comes from Annona cherimola, assembly GCA_030490835.1. NCBI lineage: Eukaryota > Viridiplantae > Streptophyta > Magnoliopsida > Magnoliales > Annonaceae > Annona > Annona cherimola. The sequence goes on along the minus strand of CM059976.1, from coordinate 17,288,920 downwards.
CATAGCTATATTTTTCATAAATTTCAAATCATCACATAAATGGAAAATCATAGGTATGAGCACAAATAATTCTTATTTAATTAAAGAGAAATTTGATAATTTTCTTATAACTTAATAGAGAAAGCCCTAGCCAATGCTTGTTGGAGGAGGTATCGAGTATCGATCGAGGCTCTTGAATTGTGAAAGGGGCATTTGGAAAGTAGAACATTTATATCATGACAGATCCAGACTAATTATGTAATTATCAAAATTCAGGGAGTTAAATGATAATTCTTCTAAAATATAGTAGTCGTCCTGCCTTTAGAGGATGGGTTTTGGCGCAAGTCTACTGACACCATCAAATCCATTGTCAATATGTCATTAGAAATTGCGAATCTAAACCAAAATTCTTCATAGTAACAAACCTATCCTTGACTCATCTTGTTACGTTAAATTCATATTTGTTGGTGACCAATAACAGACTGAATTAGCAGCATGCATCCTAGCTAGTTATGGGTATGTAAATCTCAGCACTATTGTTCTTCAATCAAGAATATGAAAAATAATCAATTGAGAGGACAAAAAAGATACTATAAAGTGTTTAATCTTTATTTGATGAGCGACGTTATAGACAAAAATTCGAAATAAATGGAGTATGATATTTTAGTGGGAATTTTTTTATTAGTATCCCTTAATTGTTATTATTTTATAGGTGATAGTTTTCATTGGGGCCCATTACCTTATAGAGTCATGATCTTTTTAGATCAGTCAGAAATATTAATTTTTAATATTTTTGAAAATTTTAAAATAAATATATTATTTATAAATCAATTTTTACAAAATTTGGAGATCTATGTATACTTATTTTATATTTTTAAACATAAGGGTATCATGGTCATTTTTGTAAGGGTACAATGACAACAATACTCTTATGTTTAAAATATAAAATAAACATATATATAGATCTAAAATTTGTAAAACTTAATTTATAAATAATATACACATATTAATATTTGCATTAAAAAATTTCAAAATATAAAAAATATACCTTATGGCTGGTCACCGGTTGTAAATGATCATTAGTCTACATTAAAAATGGGCATGAGAATGGAGAAAAGAAGGAAATTATCGTTCTTGTTCACGCAGCTTCTTGAGCATAGAACAAAACTATAGAGTAGAAAATAGTTAAAGAGAATGCCGGCGAGATACATCTCTATAAAGATCAGCGGCAATTGTTACTATGAATTCAGGGTTGTAATCATCAATTCATTCAATAACATTTAATTTACGATCCTTGTGTAGTTTGGATCGTACCAAAAGGTGAGAATTAAGAACCTCTGTCTATGAAAAAAGTCGAAAGGACCAAAGAGCATCCTCGTCTAAGAAGTAGCATACCCTATCTTCAAAAGACTACACCGCCAAACCTTTCAACATCCACGTGTTCAAATAGAGCAAAGCGCACCAAAAGAATTTTCCGACATATAGACTTTTTGGTGGAGATATTTGCAGTTTTCCCATGAGGAGTGTTGTTAAAAATTTTCTTTAATTGTGTGAGGGTTATAAATATGCTTAAATGTAATATGAGTTGTCATGATGTATACAAAGACGCAAAAAAAAATTGAATTCATAGCATACAAATTTTGGCATTTGATGCATTTTTATATATAATTAGTGTAATTTGCAAATATACTAACATAATTTGATAATAATTATAATTATACGCACAGTTATAGAAATTGTAAATATCTTTTACAAAGTTTGACCATAATTGTAAATATACTCATGCTTACATTATAAAATCATTAAAAAATTATTATATTTACAAATATATACAAACTATATAGGTATATTTGCAAGTATGATATACAATAATATTCAAATATACCTATATAGCTTGCATATAATTGCTAACACACCCATGCTGTGACAACACTACAATAGAGTCATAACAACGTAATTACTATATTTGCATTTATGGTCAAATTCTATAGAAATATTTATATTGCTAATTAATATCCTTTGCGGTAAAAATATAATTATCATTTTTGTGCAAAATGTCGGTAGCTTCGTACTCGCGCATCCTTAAGACCTTGAAGCCATCCACGAATTTCTTTTGGATGGAGCTATCCATGAATTGTTAGTACCTAAGTTGTGTGGCTTTTGCTCTTATCGCCAAATAAGTCCAGATTAGAAGATTTTATAGTGGATGAAATTCAGTTTCTTGTGGATTTTCCTCTTAAATTCATTTAACTTCTGGCCTGCCAGTAGCTACCAATTGAATCCCATACGCTTAATTAGATTGATGGTCAATACAGCAGCAACTGCTTCCTAGGCTCATTAATTAGCTTAGTTTTTTTTCCCTAATTTTTAACATGTTGTTTTGCGAAATATCCCTGTGCTCCAATTGTGGCATATTCCACTACAACAAATTTCTCTTTATGTAAACATTATATATTTGATTGTATTAGTTATATTTTGACTGTAATTAATTATCTAGCTATAAATAATTGATTTTTTTGAGTAGTAGCATTTGATTAGGGTGTGTTTGAGAAGTGATAAAACTTTCGTATAGAAAGTTTTTTTATTAGTATTATATACACTGTGATATCTGATATTAAAAATTAATCTCATTTACAACCCTCACCTAGAGGGTCATTTTCTAAATAACCCCATACTCAAGGGAACCAACAGTAAATATCCTCATTACCTGAGGAACACATGGAAAGGGGTACAAAATCCTGCAACAAATAGGAGGCTTTGGATTCAATCCCACAACAAGCAATGTGAGTGACACCACCTGCCACCAACTAGAATAAAACCCAGTTGGCTTGTATGAAAAATTTTGATGTAAAAGTTTTTGAATTTGTAGAAAATAATATGATATGACATGAGAAATAATGAAGAATAAAGAAAATAAAGTTAAAATAAATAGGTTAGTTGTATGGATAGTTGTGTCGAAATGATTGAAAAGTAAAATAGTTATAAGAAAAAATATAACAAATAGTTAACAAATATGGTAGTTATGGAGATTGAAAATTTTTGTTGGAAAAGTTTTGTATTTCCCAAATGTGCCTTCGATGTGGTCTTTTTTTTACATCAAATGCAGTTAAAAGAATAATTAAGGTAACTATTAGAATTTGACTACAAAGGGGGTGTTTGTAGTTATGATGAAGTAATATAGGTTATTTCTTGATGTAAAAAATTATATAGTGAATGTATTTAGGAAATGTCCTAGTTACAGACGAGGTACTACCGAAATTTTTATAGATATAAAAAAAGTTTAGGCCTCTTTTATTCTTATTTGGTGTATGAATGTTAGGGGTGCAACTTGGGTCGGGTACCCACGGGTCGACCCGATGGGTACCCGAAATAGGGTAGGTTCGGTTCCCATATGGTTACCCGTAGGGTCGGTTCGGTTCCGGGTAAAAAATACCCGGGGTGAATTTGGGTAGGGTCGGTTCTAGGTGACGGGTACCCGGAACCGAACCGATTTTTATATTATAATATTATAATAAATATAAATACATATATTATTAACACTTCGCCCGTCGTGTCGCCTCACGCGGTCACGCCCGAGCCTGCCAAGTGCTGTCGCCTGCGCCAACTCGTCAGATTTGAGAAGACAGAACTCAGAAGACTGAGAAGTGAGAAGAGGCAGCGACCCGTGCCATGTCCATCACTGGTTCCGGACCTCCGGCGTCTTCATCGGAATCCATCAAGCTCTCCGCCGTCCATTTGTTGGCTCGAGACCCCGCAGGCCGCAGCACGGCAGCAGACTCTTCTCGCTTCTCGGACGATCGGACCTTTCGGGAGAAAAAGGAACGAGAAATCGGAGGCAGGGCAGCGTCTGATCGTCACCGACTCACCGAATCCGACCCCTTCTGCCGCTTCGACTTGCGTGCTGTGCTCTCTCGACGATCTCGAGGCTCAGATCCTTGTTCGCTTCTTCGTCGTCGCTACTGCTCAGGCAAATCACAAATTCCAGCTTCTCTCCTTCTTCATCTTCGCTTTCCAGTTTCCATCCTCGCATCGCTGTTCACTCTCTTTCCCATTTTCGTCCACAGGATCAAAAACCGAATATCTGCGATGATAGCACCATAGAAAGTCAAAGCTGTCCGCAGGCCACATAACCCTAGCCGAGCTTACGCATCTTGGGAGAAAGCTCCGGCCTTTCCTCCTTCGAGCTCAACCGATCAACACCGTCGAGGAAGCAGTGGGGCCCACATACCAGCCATTGCTCCAAGGTGAATGATCCTTAATTCCTTATCATGTTCAAGGCTTATAGCAGTGGGGCCCACCGTCGGCAATAGCCTTATCATGTTCAAGGCTTCATGCTGAAGAAATATTTTTGCACCCCTACTTTGCGTTCTGAAATCAGTCATGAAACTTAATGGAGTGAAGAATAAAAATGCAGTGTGGATGTAGAGATATTTCTTTATTGTTATCAAATTTTTCGAAACATTCAATCCATCTTGAGAAAGAAAGTTCCTTCAAAATCTTATAGGCTTCCATCTAGAGAGGGATTTGAAATTAGAAAATTTGCTCATCGTGTTTAAAGTTACTCATTATACAAAGAACAGTGATTTTAAAAATGTTCATTAACCTTCAATATATATGAGGCCAGCATGCAGGAAACTTGTCGACAAGTCAATTGAGTTAACAAAATAAAAAAGGTTCTCCATTTAAGCGAAATCCTAGCTTTCATGTAATTGCATGGCAAGAACACAAACTACATTTATTGAAGATCGTGTTCTATTGCTGTAATTAAAAAGGTTGCTGGGGATCTCTATTGGAACCGAATTGGATCCAAACCGGAACCGACCCGCTCTTGAGAAAATTGGGTAGGGTAGACTCCGGACCGACCCGGTCTAAAATAGGGTAGGGTAGAGGTTTTTACAAAACGGGTAAGGGTAGGTTCCACCCGTACCCGGACCTACCCGACCCAAGTTGCACCCCTAATGAATGTAAGTGAGGTTATGGATTTTACTACTTTTCAAAAAATTCCTAGCATGAAATTCTATGACAAACTCGAAGTATATATATGTCATAGGTGGGGGGCACTACAAGAAGGCAACGAATACTTTTCAAATTAAATTACATTAATGAAACATGCTTTAAAAGGATGCACGCACTACTAAATATCAATGAACCAGAAATTAAACCTTATCACAATCAGATTGCAACTAAACGCCCTAATGCGATGCAACTTTTGGATTGTTGACATTTGCTCCATTTAGCCAAGCGATTCTTCCTCCAATCGAGCTTTTTCGATAATGAAAAATAAAAAAACAAGTTCACAATTCAAATAGACAATTGCAATTGTGAAAATTCGGATGCTCTAGTTTGACGCCTTTCTTAATCGCTAAAGGCTAAAGCCAACCATAGGGGTGCAACTCGGGCTCATGAAACTCTAGTTTACCTTAACCCTAACCCTAATCCTATTTATAAAATATCAGCCCTAACCCTAACCCTAACGCTAACCCTAACCCTATGTGTAAAACCTAAATCCTAAACTTAGTTTTGAAAATCAGGTTCGAATTAAGTTTCGGGTTGGAATTTAGGTTGATAAATTTACATTTTAGTTAAGAGTGATAGGTTTAGAATTTTATATGAATGTATAACAATAAAAAATTATAAAAGTAAACATAATAATATACAGTCAAACCACATATTTTTAAAAAATATGACAATATAAAGAAGGGGAATGATTCTGTTAGCCTGGGCTAAGCAAATGTCCCGCTTAACCCACATGGAAAAATTCATTTACAACAACTTTTTTATTTTTCTCTTCATACACTCGTTTAGCTAAGTGTATTTAACATATAAACCAAGTTTTACCATTTTTTGATACGTATATATATTTTTGTGAGATTTTTAAACATCTGTGTATGTATGTATTTAAAATACCTTTATCTTTAAAAATCTAAAAAAATATATACACATAACCAAAAATTGTAAAACTTGCTTTATACGTTAAATACACTTAGATAAACAAGTATATCAAGAAAAAAGTTGTTGTAAATGAGCTTTACAAAGTAGGCCAAGTGGGGCATTTACTTAGCCCGAACTAATAGAATCATTCATCTATAGAGGATATCTTTAGAAAAAATTTAACATAAAAAACAAGATAATGAAGAAGATTATAAAAATAAAAGATAAATATAAATGAAAGTAATATACTTTATTTATAATATAATTACAATATGTCAAACACATATTTATAAATATAAAGGAATATTATTTAGATATTATATATAAAATAGATTTTATAATACATATAAAATAGAAATCAGGCTCGGGTTCTTCAAGTTCGAGTTCACTTGAATCTTAACTCTATCATATTTACAAATCGGGTTCACCGGGTTCGTGTTCATCGGGCTCGGGTGGTAGAAAAGCGAGTTCTAACACAGTTAGAAATCAAGTTCGGGCTCAACCCGGCTCAAGTTGCACCCCTAGCTAATTGTTACTTGCTATAAAGTGAATGACAAAAATGCCCTTACAACAACTTTTCATACAATTCTTTTGGCCTACTGATCATTTCTGACCACATCGGTGCAAAAATATATTTTTTATTGTTTAAATTTTTTTTATAAAATGTTAATTTAAAATGACTTAAATATCACTGTATTTAAAAATTCAAAATAAATATATACATATGTTCAAAAATGGTAAAATTTAGTTCATAGATTAAATATAATTATATTAACATGTTTATACAAAAAATTTTCAAAAAACAAAAATATATTTTTGGACCGTACTCTTTATTGTACTTCTAGACAGTAATATTCATTATTCGAAAGTCCAAATCAAATATGAAAACGGATAATGTAAATTATATAACTATATACTTCTCAACTTTTTGTTATCATATCTTTCACAGAAGTTCTATTTGTAATTAAGGGCGTGTTTGTTAATGAGTAAAAATTGTCAAGTTAAAACTTTTCAATCTAAAACTTTTTATTCTTCAATACTACCCTATTTTTTAATCATTTCTTCACATTTTTCTATACAACTATCCTACTTTTCAATCCTTTTTACACAACTACCCACACAACTAACCTATCTATTTCAACTTTATCCTATTTACTCTTCATCATTACCCCTATCATATCACATTGTTTGACAACTTTTACTCTCTACAACTTTTCATTAAAATTTTTATCCATTCCCAAACACACCCTAAGCCTTTTAGAAACGTTGAAATATAAAAGCTAGGCGAAACGGAGCCAATGGTTATTGAGTAATTAAGATGAACTCAACTGGCCTTATTGCTTGTCTACTCTTGTAGATCATTACTCTTGGTGTCGTGACTAGTCAAATACGGTCTCTTTTGAGAAAAGGTTGTCCGTCATTGCAAATACTTCCAGAAACGGGTATAAATAATTAAGTTTTTGAAGCCATAAAAAATATAGACGACAATCATAACAACAACAACAACAACAACAGTAATTATTAATTCCAATTTGGTAAAAATATTTTAAAATGAAAAATCGGTTGCCAATTATATGGAATCTGTAATTAGTCGTGGTAGTACGTACTATACCTTAAATGGAGCTTGTCTATATCTAATTTATGTATTTATGCAGAATGATTAAAAAATTTTAATGGGTTTCCTTTTATATTTTAAAAATTTAAACCTAAACCATACAAAATATAAATTAGTATCTATAAATTTATGAATGTTAATATTTATATAGTTATGATGCCAAAATCGCTTTAACTATATAGGAACACATGCCATTGATATTTAACATTATTTGAAGTGAATTATAAATTAAAAATTGAAAGTTGATTGTATATAATATATGAATGTTTTTAAAAATATTTATATATCGGCCCAACTTTTATGAAACTCATTTTCTATGTAACCGCTTTACAATTAAATCTTGATGATTAATTAAAGACCCACTCCATCCATTGTATTTAGTATCATTTATATTATCTTGAAAACCCTTTTATTTGACTAATATCATTATGGTTGAGCCTCATTAGATATCAATATTATAAAATGATTTAATGTTAAATATTAGTTTTAAAGTTGTATTTTCAATATCTAAATCATCTAGAATATCATTGCTACATGGATAAATGGTTCTATAAAGTATTACTATGTTCTAATATAAGTGTGAATGGATCAAATCATTTTTTATAATTTACACACATATAAACAAATGTAGCCTATAAACATACTTGATCAGAATGAAACTTATTTTTCTAGATAAATGAATGATATTAACTATAATGAATAGATTAAATTTTCTATCAATGACCAAAATCTTAAAAATTAGGGAGGATTACATGACTTTGTTTTTACATAACCTGGTTACACAGAAATGAAACCTTTTATATATTAGCAGTATAAACTAAATATATGGGACCTCAATCCAGTGCGCCCAAGTATATTGTCCTTTTCATGCGCTTGAGTGTAAAATTTATTTTTTTGAATTTTTATAAAACTTTTAATTTTGTTGCATTTAGTCAATATACCAAGTTTTACTACTTTTGAAGATGTATATATAATTTCTTTACAAATTATAATTTTTTTCATTTTCAACCTTTTAAAAATGACTAAAATACTCATATATTTAAAAATCCAAAAATATCTATTAATAATTTGGCTAAGTAACATTAAATTTTCTAAATTCAAAGCAGGACATCCCTCCAAAAAAAATTCAAAGTAGGATATTAGGGCTCATTTATGCACTATTTAAATTTTTGCAAGCAAAGAGGATTGATATATCATTGGATTGCCCTTAAAAGAATACATAAAGAAAAGTATCAAAGATTTTTTTGATTAAATCAAAAGAAAGAAAAGATTGTTAAATATAAGGATTTTTACGCAATTATTCGCAGTTTTTTTTTACAACACAATTATGCACAGTTAACTACAGGTTTTTGTGTTGGAAATAAGCCTAGAAACGTGTATGCTATTGCTATACCATCTTGTTTCGGTTCCCTGTTGATTAATCCATGTCAACGCAAATGCTCCCTGGCGAACAAGCCCGACGCCTGTACTAACTTGATCCAATCGCCGTTCAAGTTGTAACTGCAAGATTTCCAGAAGTTGAAGGACGCTATCCACCGCCGACCCTCAGAAGTTAATCATGATTACATGTTTTCCTTTGTGATTAAACTGACTACAACCTTTTAATTCTTCTTCTATCGTTGCCGTTGTCGACATTTTTATCATTAGGGAAATTTGCATTTTCCACCCCATCATTGTGGGCTTTTGCAATTTTTGTCTGTGGGCTATTGATTTTGCAAAAAATATCCTCATTGAACTTTGCTTGCTATATATCGTTGACTTTAAGTGTTTAAATAATCAGCAAAAATATATGACGATGGGTAGTTAGCTTCCCAAAAAATGATCCAGCTGCAAATACAGTCCCTACACATGAAAGACAAAAGAAGACATGGCTACGTGCCATAAAACTACAGTCCTTCAACCCAATTCTCAGTATATATGCCGATGGTCGAACTGTTTATGAGAAACGAGTAAGTGCATTGGCTACACTTAGCTTTAGGGCATTTGGTGCACTACACAATTTATTTTTATTTTAAAAAAATATTTATATATATTTGTGTGGGTTCAAATGTGAATGTCCTGTATATATAATTTTTATTGTTTTTAATATTTTATTTTGAATTTTAGCGATTTAAAAATAAGGCATTTCTCATGCACATAAGAAATGCCTTATTTTTAATTTTTAAAATTCAAAATAAAATATTTAAAAACATCAAAATATAAAAAGTATATATATATATAAGATATTCATGCTTGAACCCATGTATGAATTTCAAAAAGGCTAAAAGAAGTATGAAAGAGATTATGCACTAGTATAATTAAGCTATTTGTACCTAGATATACTTGATTCGAGGTAAATTCAATAAAACCCACCACTGCTCCTTACTACTACTAATTTTAAAGATCAACCTAAATTTTTAGTTATCATTCTTGAGGAAAGTTTAAAAGAAAACCAAGGAAAAATTTATAGAGAAATAACTAAGAAGTTTATATATATATTAGATTTTAATGAGTTAAACAGGTTACTAAATGGATTGACAAGTTATAAAATTTCAACTCTAATCTGTTTATTTAATTAAATGATTGAACAAATTGGCAAATTATAATTCGTTTATTCAAAAATCTCAACTCCAATTCATTTATAAATGAATTGGATAAGCGGGTTGACCATGATCATTAACAACCCCCAAATTTAGAATCCTTTCACAGTGGAGGTATTTTTTCTATAATACTCTCATGCTATGAGAGAAATTTGCAAATAACCCTACATAAAGAGAAAAATTATGAAAGCTCCTACTCTATACCAAGGGAAGGAAGACTTGAAGACCTAACCGGGCTACCCTTTTGCCCCAAGTGTTACCACGAGGGCAAGCCCCCGGTGATAGTCAATTTGAGTAGTCAAATTTTCTAATTAAATTCAAAAGAGGTTAATTGGGCCAAAACAAATCTCAATGGTAATCATTTTACTGGATAGATTTTCCCTTCCATTCCCCCTTTTCTAGTCAATTTGTTCCCCTTGGATTATTCTCCTTATTTTCTTCCCAATTTTCCTTTTCATGAATTTTTTTCGGATTGCACAAAAGCGATAGAATCTGTATCCCAGGGATCAACCATATACTTAGTGGATCCCAATAGAAATTTTCAAATGAACTTAGTGATAAAATTGGAATTAAGGTAAAAGTAATGAATATATTTTAGAATTACAAGAAAAGGCAATTGCATTACTTAGAAAATCTATCCATCCTAAAATACCGCTGTTTATCTATCGTTCAAACATCTATGATGAAATGGATATGGATGAGATTAACAACATACTTGACAGCTATGAATGGAAGTCTTCAAACTTTGTAGACATAATTAGAATTAAGGGCAAAAAAAATAGAAGATATATTTGAAATTGAACCAGCAAAATTTTAAGCATTTATGAGCAAATTATTGTTGATTGCTTGCAGCGTCTCTGTGTCTTGCCATTGGATTCATGCCTTAAGACCTCGACGCCATGCATGAATTTTGAGCAGGAGGTGTGACTTTGCTCTTATAGTGCCCGAACCCTTATTAGAAGATTTTAACATTGAATGAATTGAAGTTCAGTTCCTTGGAAATGGGATTTTCCGCTCAAATTCATTTAACTTGTGACCTGTCGATAGATATATATTGATTGATTCCCATGAGCTGAGATTGATGGTGAACACACCAGAGGAGGCTGCTTCCTCTGGTTCATTAATTGGGCTAGCTCTTTTTTTCTTTTTGCATTTTAAACATATTAATTTTTGTTAGTCTTATAATATTAGATCCCAGCTCAACTCATATTACAAATCAAGCCTAATAATCCTTACATCTTATCTTATTTTATATCACAAATCGGCCCAAGTATCTTTACAATTTTCCTTGCTATCAACAAAGGAGTTGACAAACGCTCCCCCAGAGAGACAACGGCTGCCACCACTAGAGACAAGGCTCCCACCTATGAGAATCGATCCTATGACCAACTACACCATTATCAAACTCTGGTACCAATCTTAGCAAAATATATTGTTTTATACGTTGAAATAGGGTGAGTTACAAATATACTGGCTTAGTTTGATGTAATTGCGAATATACCCACATAGTTTTAGAAATTGCAAATAACCGCTTATAATTTGAACATAATTGCAAATATACCCTATTTCCAACAAAAAATTGTAGATATACCTACACCGATATGACACTGATATGACATCATCAAAGCATAGGTATATTGCAAAAAATATGCAAAATACATGAGTATATTTGCAATTCAGAAATGGAGTGAGTATATTTAGTTTTTCAAATGTATATGTGTAGTTTGTATATCTTTGTAAATATACCTATGTCCTGATGGTGCAATAACAACATAAATATATTTTCAATTATCGTCAAACTATATAGAGATTATTTGCAATTTTCAAAACTATGTGGATATATTTAGAATTATGGTCCAACTAAGTGAGTAAATTTGCAAAATTTCTATTGAAATATCTCCATTTTCTTGCATTCCAATTGTGCCATATTCATTGCTGAAATTTGACTTGAGAGCAGCGTTGAGGTTTTGATGATCATTTTAACTGTAGAAGGGATATATATATATATAGGGAAATGATCCAGTGCATGCGACTGCACCGTGCAGTCCATGCACTGTGGGCCCCACCTGATCATTTCCCATAAATCCACCCCACCCATTGTATTTAGAATTGTTCACTTTATTACCATACCAATTTTCATCCAAATCCAACATGTGTGTAGTCTCCATCTTAAAACGGTGCAAAATCAACGTAATAAAATAGTTTAATGTAAATATCAAGTTTAAAGTGGTTTTTTCAACATCTAAACCGTCTAAAGTATGATTTCTATATGGATAAATGAGTGTATAAAGTTTCATTACAATCTAATATGTGTGGGGTCCATTTTACAGCAGACCGCACCGTAATTACAGTGCAGTCCGACTGCACAGGATCGGTTCCCATATATATATATATATATATATATATATATATATATATATATATATATCAAGTTCGCTTTTATATAACAGAGCAATCTCAAAGATCCTGAAATCCCATCCACACAAAAACATCCGTCATCAGATCCCGACAAACTCAATGCATTTTCCATCGAAAAATCTCAGCCATCCATCACACTGGGTCCACAAAATGGACAACTTCAATGGGTTGTTGTCATTTTCTTCGTGGGACAAAAACTAAGCCAATTGCACGAATGATCTGCGCACTGCGCAATACTATTCCAATAAAATCTTCCCAATCTGGCAATTTCAAGCCAAAAAATCTTATGGTGACCTACGACTTGGACAACCTAAATGGTTTATCTGGACCGTCTGTTCAATCAAGATCCCAGCAAATGAACAGCCATGAGAGAAAGTGGGGCTTTTGATGGCTGCGATAAGGAGAGTGTAGCACCCACCGCGAGCGCTACGATGGGCTCGGAATGGTTTTTCTCGCCTTGGAAATCTGGATCGTGTTAGATGGGTTTTCAATGCCTCCAAGGCAGCAGCGTGGGCATAGTTTTTCTGCATCCACATGGGGTAAAATGTGTTAGGATTCACGGTTTTTAAATAAATCTGGCATATGGGCGTTTTCTCATGATTTCGGCAGCATAACAACTAAGACGGGGCTTTCCGTACACGGATCAAGTCACAAATCCGGCAGCATAACAGCAACGTATTATGCTGGAATCCGTGGACCCGCGTAAACCCGCCTTGCCGGGGCATTAACTTGAACTCGCACACAAAAATAAGAAAAAAAACGGAGTCACCACTGATCTTTAAAGGGAGATCAGCCCCTGTTTAATGAAATAAGACACTAGTCGTACAGAGTCTGGGTTCCGGCCTTCGGATTGAAGCAAATATGGCAAAATCTAACAACCCGAGACGGTTTACACGGCGTGAAAGGGGGATAACTATTCCAATATGTTTTTTTAAAATAAAATTTTTCCATTTGATTGTAATCTCAATCGAACTCAATCAGTCAAATTTAGTCGTCATCTCAACATGACTCAATCATTCAAATTTGGCCGTAATAATTAGAACAATTCAAATTTAGTCGAAATCTCAATCAAGCTCAATTTGGCTATAACCTTAAACTATTCAAACAACTTATAAATTTTTATATTTCCTTTTTATGTTTATGGGCTACTTTGCCACAAATTATATCCCATGTAAGAAAATAGTTTGCCTTATCACTTAGAATATTGCCAAAAATAATAATAATTTCGTCTAAAACATTTCTCTACCTTTAAAGTTTTTTTTTTTTGGGATCCTTAGTATGCATACCATTAATATTCTACACTGTATTTCATACAATCTTATCAGAGATAATTTTAAATTTTTATATAGGATTAAAATAATTTTAAAATGATATCAAAAAATTTTAAAAGAAAAATAAATTATACACATCTTATGTTTATCCTCAACTACTTTTTGCAACTCACTTTTAATAAGAAAATGTTATTCTTTAATACAACTAATTACAAAGCCAAAAGTTGCTTGACATACGACTTCTAAAAATAACTAGGATAGTTATATTAGAATAGTTCTTATTTGATGAATTTTGTCATAAAATGTCATGCACATCTAAATGTTTAAAAAGATGAGAAGTACATTACTTGAAAAACCAAGAATGAAAAATTCTGATTTGAAGCTCCAATCCTCGTAATTCTCCTCTATTCTTATTTTGAATCGAATTTGAAAGATACTCCAAATCTATCAAAACGCGTCTTTATAAGAGAGCCAATTTACTCTCAAAATTCTCGAGCGACCAACTTCATCCGTAAAACTGCGCAGCATTTAATATTTTTTCACCGCTCCTGGGCAAAAAATGCGCGTAAAAAAGCTCCCGGGCAAACAGCGTGCGACCCAAATATTGAACAAAACTTGTGGAGGCTTTTCTTAGTCTTAGTATGTTGTCCAATTTTTCTTGATCGAATATATATATTGAACAAAACTTATCAAAATGTTATGACAAAGTTTTTAATAATTAATTAAGATTTCCTTTAATTAGCTATATAAAATTATTTTTAGATGAAATGGTTGATTGAACTATGATTTAACTATCTAAATGTAAACAGCGGTCTAAGTGGTTGAAAGCTAGCTGTTCTAATTCATTCTGATTGGTGATCCATCTACCCTCCTCGTCCAACAGTCCCCCGGTAAAGTTAATGCAACCTCTCCGACTTGGCCAATCATGTTTTAAAAGGAAACATGTCTAAAAGGTTTAAGCCCCAAAAAAAGGCCAAGCAGATCCAAGTCGATTCAAAAATTTGGAATCTGGACATTGCTAGATGGTCCCTAAGATTTAGATGAACTCACTGGCATGGACTTTTCTACCCAAGAATTGTGTCAGAAATCAAATGTGGTTTCTCCGGGGAAAATGTTCTTAGTTTTTACTCTCGGGAACGATGGTTCGATGTTTCGTAATTTCCTTGGTTGATGAAATATAGCTTTCGCATTTCTCGTTGAGATTTGGAGGCGTGTGAATAGGATCTAGATGGAAATGCGGTGCTTTTTCTGTGATGGGTCGATAAGGAGGAGGAGTGGGCCGGGGACATCTGACGTGGTGGGTGATGACGACGAGAATCCCCGACCACTGATGACGATTGCCCACTTACGTCGCAGTCCGTCGTGCGTGGCAACTGGTCCCCTTCACTTTCGCTCTACTCGCGCCTCCAGCCATACTCGTTGTCGTGCATGCCTTCGATCCCACCGTTCCTTCATCCAGACCGTCCATCCTCAACAAAAATGTTGACTGATCAAAGCATATGATCCACTGGCTATTTGTATCCATGTCCAATAGAATTGGACGGAACTCGGCCTAGCCAAAATAGTGGATTAGATTAGGCAGGAGATGTGGATCAGATTATACTCAAACCAAGATTTTGTTAAATCGATCTTTATTGTGCCTGCCCATTTCTGGCATGCAGATTTTCATGTTTTTCTTTCAGGTTAATACTAATTATATTTCCATAGAATTGGGCAGGCACAATAAAGATCGATTTAACAAAACCTTGGTTTTGCTCGGATCACCTTATCCAATCTCCCTCCCACAGCGGTGGGGAGAGGGGATAAGGTTTTCCTTTTCATAAAAAAAAAATACTAATTATATTTCCATAGAAAAATACAAATTATATTTTTAATAATTTTTGTATTTTATTAAATAGCAGCATATAACAGCTATTTGGAATTTAAAAAAATTAAATAACATCTATTTTTGTATTTTGTATTTGTATATTTTTTTATTTTCGAAAATCATTATTTAGGGGTATTTAAGTATAAAGTTGTAAAAAATACATCTTTTTAGATAAGCTAATTAGGAGTGTAATCTTAGACTATTATGTTGAGTAAAAAATAATAAATGTAATTTGGATGAGTTATAAATATTAAAATCAATAAAATAAGCTTATGTTGGCTTGAGCTAACAAGATCATAATATTTTTACAAATGGATGCTTTTTTTTTTTACTTCCTATTTAATATCTTAACCATTTATAATATCCATTCAAATATATTTAGTTATGATGCTAAAGTTTGAAAAGTTTACATATTACATATTTATTTTCAAATTTTAATAGTTTCATTTTTACCTCAAATAGAAATTTAGTAAATATAAGTTTCCAATTAAAATGATTTTTGACCTTATAAATAGACATTATTTCATATTTTAAATCGTTTAGGTGTAAAATTTTGTTCAATAAATGTTCTATTTAGATATTATATACCATTCCATGTAAAAGGTTACAGGGAATTACTCCGGGTATATGTTCGTTTGAAATTCTAAAAGAACACAAGGGACCGTGTTTATTCTAAAAATTCAAAAGTTTTTAGGAGTGAATGTATAATAAGCTTTGGAAATGAATAAATTGTAAAATTTTTCAATGTATGCGATTTTTGAATCGTTAAACAAATATATTAATGATACAGTTATTGATTGTGATTTATTAGAAATATATTTAGATAAAAATGAGCCGATGGCCAGTTGAATGGAATCAGTACTTAGTATTTTAGCCATAGTTATATGATAAAACATTTTTGTATTTATGCAGCAGGATCTTAGAGATGTGATCCAATGCATTTGGCTCAAAATGAGCCCTACATGTATTTAAGTATATTAATATTATATACAATCATTTATATGTATATAATGATATCTTAGAAAGTTTACGTGTTAAAAAATAACTTTAAAATTGGTGTTTATACCAAACTATTTTATTACATTCATTTTGTATCATTTTTAGATAAGGCGCATATTCATAGCTAATATGGATAAAAATTAATATCCTAATAAAAGAAATAATCTTAAATATAATAGACGGGGTAAATGTATATTTTATGATCATGTGGGGCCTATTTGAGCCTAATGCATCATAATATACATTGTATGTAAATGAACTAAATAACTTCTTCAAATCTTGTATAGCAAAGAAATTTTTTTTTCTTTTTAACATATACATAAGCCTCACTTAGATTGGCGATCATGTGATTTTCTTATTTTAAAAAAATTTTAATTTCGAAAAGGGTTATTTTTATTTTTGAAAATAAAAATAAAAAATTCACGTGGTGATCAATTTAGTTAGTGCTCACACACACACATACATATATCCATGAAAATTTTACATAGTATTAGGCAAATGGGAACCTTTTTACATATCTTTACATACTCTACTTTCCATTATTTCTTCACATTTCAAATATTGTCATATTCATTTTAATTTTGTTCTACCTAAGTTCAATTATTACCTTAATATTGATTTCAAAATTTCCTTTCAATTTTCTTATATCCAAACACTTCATAAAAATTTTTTGGATACTCCTAAATTAGCCAATTTTACGAGTAGGAGCCATATTGGGCTTATGATTATCCTTTGATGATAATCTTCCTGAGTCCTGATGTAATCTGAACCAGTCATTACACTTAAATTAAGATATCAAATTATGATTAAAAAATAGTTTGATTGGATGCTTGAGTAGCCAGCAAAGTAAAATTATGTTCTGGTAATACACCATCGTCGAAATGATTTAATAATTATAAAAAGTCTCTCATTAATATATTTAATCATGCATCCTAGTTAAATAAGATATTTAACAATATTTTACATGGATTTAATTTTATTCAATATTCATAACGATGTAAAAATAATGAAAGGCTATTGAGAGCTGTTTAGAATCATAACCGTATTTATTTATTATTAAAAATCAAAAGGATGAAAGAATATCTAAAACGATATATCTTTCACCCAGCAGCCTAAACAAAGCCATAAAATAAAATAAAAATGCAATCGATATTAATTGGCATGTGTGTGTGTATATATATACACACACATATCATATGGAAGAATGGGAGTGTTCTTTAATTTGAAGCTAGCTGCATGCATGGGTCATATGCAGCAATTGTTATATAAACTTTCGTTCCAAATTAAAACCATGCGCTCTCATCGGGTGATCACACCAACAGTGAGCACAAGAACAGGAATACCGGCGTAAGGATAGCCCCATAATTCGATGAGTCCGGTTTCGCTGCAAACGTTTTCACGTTTGCTTAAAGTGCAAATGCCACATCTGCCGTCTATTTAAAATCAGTGGTTGAGATTCACTGGGGCAAAATTAGAAAGATAAAAAGCATAGTCGCGTGTATACTTGTGTGGAATTGATGGGGGCCCATTAGCTTCCTCCGAAAGCTGCTTGTTTAGATGGGAGAGAGACCGACCGACAGGAGGAGATTAACCGACCAAGAGCGGTGGGTCTGTGCTCGGTTGATTGCAATAGATTGTTGCAAGAAATGGCGTTGGGTGGCTGAAAAATGTAAGCTCTGGGTTTGGGTGGAATTGATGGCAACAATTTTGGTGGGTTTATGAGAGAAAATCGACGGGTAAATTTGTGGTTAAGGTTGGCCGAAAGAAAGACGAAGGGCAGCAGGGGCAGTGGCGTTTTGATTGGTGCTGCTATAGCTGGATTTGTGGAGATTAACAACTGGATGGAAAAAAAATGGAAGATGCAGGGTCGAAGGTGAATTTGGGCATTGGTTTGCAGCTGCCGGCGATTTGAAGAGGAGAAGAATGGGTTGTGGGATTATTTGGCCGGGATTGGCCTGGAGAGGGCGCTGCACAATTTTAAGCTTGCTGCCAGACTTAGGCGTGGCTGCTTTCTGGTGGACTTTTGCTGCAATTGCCATTGATGAAGAATTGGGGGAAAATGGTGGAGCTTGCACCGCCGGTAACCATGGCTGTTGCCGGAAATAGGGGAGACGCAGTGGTGGTTGGATTTGGTGAAGAGAATCGGTCGTCGATTAAGGAGGAGAGGGCAGGGGCGTTGCCAGTAGCCATGGCTGCCGATAGCTTTGAGATGATGGAGCACCAGAAATGGTGCTTCGGCGGTGCACTTGCACTCATACACATGCGACATAAATTATTATAATATTTTAATACACGTAAAAACTAAGTATTTTCTGTGATTTAAACATAATTGCAATAGCATTGCAATCTTTTTGAGAAAAAGAAAATAATTTTGAGATAAATAATTTAAAATACAAACACAAATGCGTTCACATGACCATTATATTAATTTCTTCTTAATTATAATTATTTTTGTCAATGTACAAGGAGACAAATGGAATTTAATGCTTATTATTGGCACATAATAATTTTGAGTTCATCCTTGTTAAAAAAATAAAAATATTTTTTGAGACAAATAGTTTATATTACTCATTGAATAATGCTTAAATTTTTTATTAAATACAATTATTCTTGGCGATGATACAAATAGCCAAGTTGAATTTGCGCAAAATGAATTTCATGCAAATTTATTAAAATAGGGCTCTACGTGAATAACAAAAAAATTTAAACATTACTTACATTACAAAAAATTCCTTCTATGATAGATAATTAACATTATTTTTCAAGTCAATGACATGAGATGCCAAATAAAATTTGTACAATTAATTTATTTGGTATTTAATAATTTCTATACTATCCTTGATAAGAAATAATGTTACTTTAGTAGCATAATCCAAATTACATGTAAAATAATATATTAATTAGGTAAAGGATCCAATTATTGGATTTATTTAAAATTTAATAAGAATCTATATTTTATTATTTAATATTATTAGTATCTTTCGTATTACGTTTACGGATAATATATTTGATATAGATTTTATGAACAATCTATAAAATCCATCAAACCGGTTCATTACAAATTGATAACTCTATAAAAATCATAAATTATGTATATATTAGTTCATGATTTTACATTATTCTTGTAAAATCTGTATTGCTCATCTAATTTGTGAAAATGAAATGTCATCAATCCTATTTCAGGTGTTAAAACTGTATAACTGGTTTATGTTATCAGACAAGTATGTAGCAAAATCATATATTCTATACAACTGGTAAAATATATAAAATTTATCAATTGCATGTGCGCTATTTCTGTGATACTCGAATAACCTATAAAATTTATTTCATGGGAAAAATGAATAAAGATTACCAGTATAACACATCATCCCCATGAATTGCATAAAAACTGTAAAATCCGTAAAATCTGTAAAATCTATAAAATCGGTCAAACATGCTAAATTATGTCATTCGTTTAAATTTATTTTTTTAAATAAATCTATTCTGAATTTGCAAATTTTAGGCATACATTACCGATTATAATTTAAAATGAATATATTTTAACGTCATATGATTAACCATAGAAATACATGCACCCCAATGTACTATAATTAATTTCACCTACCCATACTCACACTTTACCACCAATGCTACTCTCATGGTATGAAATTACCATATTACCCCCATTTGCATTTTATGCAAAAGTGCAAATGTTTGCACTTACACCTGCCTCTAATTCGATCCCATCACGATCAATGTTCTGGTTGCTGTTGATGATGGCGCCAATCAGATTTCCTCTGAATACATATCTACTGTCGTCCTTGCTCAGTCGGAAATTTTGTCTCTGCCCATCCCTTCCGAAGACAACCACTTGCACATTTGGATTTTGGCCATCTCCAAGAATTTGCCCAAGAAACACTTCGATTCTCTTACGCTGGGCACCTTCGACATCCATGACGAATTCATCCTGTTTACATGTACTCGTCCTTCCCTTGTAGATCAGCCTCAGCCTCGACAGCTGTTCCAATGCCGCTCTTTGTGCCCCTCTCAGTTTGTCTTCTCCGTATCTCTTCAATGCTTTTTCCAGGTTTCTGTACGCGGGAGTCCGAGGAAATGGCTGTCCTTCCATGATTTCGCTTGACGTGTCTGTGTGAGGTGGTGGGTGGTGAATTCATGGGAAGAAATCTCAACCAAGGTAACCCATTCATTGTTGTAATTCCAAATCAGATGGGTCTGTGAATATGTATAAAGTATAGACTTTCACAAATCAGATGGGTCTGCGAATATGTATAACGTCTAGATTTTCACAAAACAGCCTGGTCTGTGAATATGTATAAAGTCTAGACTTTCCCAAATCAGACGGGTCTGTGATTAGTCACATGAATCTACATGTTAAAAGATACATAACTAGCTCGGTTTCCTTCATTCATTTCTCACTACAGAAGGTTGATTTTTAACTACATCATTAACGACGAAACGGTTGGTTTCTCCTGGGGGTCTCACCTCCAATTCGGTTTCGAACCTACTCTCTCACACACGCAAGCGCGCGCATACACACTCAAGTCAAACACCTAACGCATTAGAACATAACAAAAATATTTTTTATAAAATCATTCATCACATAACAATAATATTTAAATGGTTTAGATGTAGAAAATAAAATTTTAAAATTGATATTTAGTATCAAATGACTTTATGACATTAGTTTTACATATTTTAGATAGCACTCATACAATAGTATTAGGCAAGCCATGAGGTTTTCATGACAACATAAATGGTGCTACATGCAATGATGAAATGAATTTCTATTAAAATTATTAAGATAGAAAAAATGAATGATTATTTTTATGGCAATATAAATGATGCTAAATACATTAATAACACGAATTTTCTATTAAAATAAGAAAATTGAATAGGATTATATAGAAATATGGTTTTATAGAAGCGTAACTCATTGTTATAAAGTAAAACTCAAAAAATCACAAAAAAAGATAAGGTAATAGGAAACATAGTTAGAGATGTTTAAATATTTGCAGTTATAACAAGTATTCTCCATATTTGCTCTGATACTTACCAAGTTTTCTATGAATTTGGTTTATGCCTATAATATAAAATTTATTACAAATATGCTTATAGATATGTAAAGTATATGTAGTTATAAAAAGTTTTAACCTCTCAATTTTTTAAAAAAATATTGTCAAATTTTTGATAAATCTAAGCCACCCATTATATTTATTAATATAAATTTAATTAATATACCAAAAAATCTTGATTGGATTACTTGATGGATTAACAAATATAAATTCATGAAATTATTTTAAACTTGATTACAGTCTACCAAGATATCCAACCAAGGCGATCTTTGAAATATTAATTAAATAGAAATTAATAAGTATAATAGGTGATTTGCATATTTATCAAAAAGTTGATAACAATGTTCATAAAAGCTAAGAGATAGACTCTTTTAGTTAAATATTTAGATATTTCATAGATATACTTGTCATAAATTTCAAATCATTACATAAATGCAAATCATAGGTATGTGCAAAAATAATTCTTAATTAATTAAAGAGAAATTTGATAATTTTCTTATAACTTAATAGAGAAAGCCCTAGCCAACACTTGTTGGAGGAGGCATCGAGTCTCAAGACATTATTCTCGTTGCGCAAGCGGCATTTGGAAAGTAAAATATTTATATCATGGTAGATCGTGGCTAATAAAGTAATTATCAGAATTCAGATCCTGGCTAATTAAGCAATTATCAGAATTCAGGATGTTATATGATGATTCTTCTAAAACATAGTTGCCTTGCCTTCAGAGGATGGGTTTTGGTGCAAGTCCACTGACACCATCAAATCCATTGCCAAGATATCATTAGAAATTACAAATCTAATCCAAAATTCTTCATATTAACAAACCTTCCTTGACGCATCTTGTTACGGGAAATTCATATTTGTTGGTGACCAATATCAGATCGAATTGGCAGCATGCATCCCAGTAAGTTATGGGTATGTAAATCTGAGCATTGTTGTTCATCAATCAAGAATATAAAAAAATCAACTGAGGGGATAAAAAAGATACCATAAAATGTTTCACCTTTATCTGATGAGTGACATTATAGATAAAAATTTGGAATAAATGGAGTATGATGCTTTAGTGGGAAATTTTTTATTAGGATCCTTTAATTGTTATTGTTTTATAGCTGATAGTTTTCATTGGGGCCCATTACCTTATACGGTCATGATTTTCTTAGATCAGTTCAAAATATCAATTTTTAATATTTTTTTAAAATTTTAAAATATACTATTAAATTACATATATATCCTTTATAAATTAATTTTTACCAATTTTGTTAAACATAAGGTTATTGTGGTCACTTTTATAAGGGTAAAATGACAACAACCCATTTTCATAGGGGTAAAATGACAATAATATTTCTATGTTTAAAATATAAAATAAACATATATACAAATCTAAAATTCATAAACTTAATTTATAAATAATATACGTATAGATTAATAGTTATATTTAAAATTTTAGAAAAAATAAAAAATATACCTTATGACTAGTCACCGGTTGTAAATGGTCATTAGTCTACCTTATAAATGGGCATAAGAATTAGAAAAATAAGGAAATTATTGTTCTTGTTTATGTAGGTTCCTGAGCATAGAACAAAGCTTTAGGATAGAAAATAGTTAGAGAGAATGCCAGCGAGATCCATCTGTGTAAAGATCAGTAGCAATTATAATAGTGAATTCAGGGCTGTAATCATCAATTCATTATCTTTCTAACAAGAAAGTAGAAAGGAATGAAGATCATTCTTGTCCAAGTAGTGATGTACCCTATCTTCAAAAGACCACCGCACTAACCCTGAAACATCTGCATGTTCGAATAGAGCAAAGGTTATCAAAAGAATTTTTGAATATAATAAAATTTTTTGTAAGGATATTGACAATTTTCTCCTATATGGGTGTTCCGGCCTCGTGAGAAAAATAAAATTCAAAATTCATATTCATTCGGTTGAAAATTGTTTTCCCTGCGGTTTTGAGAATAAATGCTTAATTAATTTCCCAGCAAAATTTTAAAGCATCCAATTCTTTAACCGAGTCCGAAAAATACATCACAGAAATATTTTGCATTGTGTTCCACATTCTGATTTTACATCTCTAACGAGAAAACCCTTGATTAAAAGAGCTGAATACAATGGTCCATAAAAAAAATGCTTAATAATAATGAAGTGCGTAGAAGATCCTTCTACGTCTTTACAAGTGCACGAAAAATCGTGTCTAACAAAAATATAAAGATAAATGAGTACACTTCGCCCCGCGCCGTGACTCGAATGTGAGGTATATGACGCCACGCGCCATATCTTTACGTATGAGGTTCATGACGCCACGCGCCATGACTTAAATGTGAGGTACATGACGCCACGCGCCATGACTTAAATATGAGGTACATGACGCCACGCGCCATGACTTAAATGTGAGGTACACGACGCCACGCGCCATGACTTGAATATGAGGTACACGACGCCACGCGCCATGACATAAATATGAGTTTACGCTTAGCCCGTCGACCAGCGATGACTCGGTTTGGGAACTAGTGAGGGGCCCGTCGGCTACACTAGTGACCTTACACAGCAAACTAAGTGCGCTCTTAGCTTCTGGATTTACACAGCAGACCAGCGTGTCCCGCTTTCAGCTTCTGTATTTATACAAGAAACCAGCGTCTCCCGCATTCAGCCTCTGGATTGAACAATTGGGTGGTTTTACCAAGAAATGGATTCAACCGGATTTTAAAAGTATGTTTGGGTCATTTTTGACCAATTAAAAAGGTTTGGGCCCAACTGGGCTTCTTGACAAGAGTTTGGGCCATCTTGGGCTTTTTGGAGAGTTTTGGGCCATCATGGGTTTTTTTGAAAAGTTTTGGGCCATCATGGGCTTTTTGAAAAGTTTTGAGCCATCTTGGGCTTTTTGTAGAGTTTTGAGCCATCTTGGCTTTTTTGAGGGTTTTGGGCCATCTTGGGCTTTTTGGAGGGTTTTGGGCCATCTTGGGCTTTTTGGAGGGTTTTTGAGCCATCTTGGGCTTTTTGGAGAGTTTTTAGCCATCTTGGGCTTTTTGAAAAGTTTTGGGCCATCATGGGCTTTTTGGAGAGTTTTTAGCCATCTTGGGCTTTTTGAAAAGTTTTGGGCCATCATGGGCTTTTTGAAAGGTTTTTGGCCATCATGGGCTTTTTGTGGAGTTTTGAGCCATCTTGGGCTTTTTGAAGGGTTTTGGGCCATCATGGGCTTTTTGTAGAGTTTTGAGCCATCTTGGGCTTTTTGGAGGGTTTTGGGCCATCTTGGGCTTTTTGGAGGGTTTTGGGCCATCTTGGGCTTTTTGGAGGGTTTTTGAGCCATCTTGGGCTTTTTGGAGAGTTTTTAGCCATCTTGGGCTTTTTGAAAAGTTTTGGGCCATCATGGGCTTTTTGAAAGGTTTTGGGCCATCATGGGCTTTTTGTAGAGTTTTGAGCCATCTTGGGCTTTTTGAAGGGTTTTGGGCCATCATGGGCTTTTTGTGGAGTTTTGAGCCATCTTGGGCTTTTTTGAAGATCTAAAAATATATATATATATATATTTTTTGGGCCCATGGGGCAAATACATATATATATATATATTTTTTTTTTTTTGATGGCCTGCGGGACAAAATATTCATTTTTGGAGGCCCGCGGGTCATTTTAGAAATCAAAATCTTTGTTTTTGGATGCCTTTGACTATACATGTGTATTTTGATATATTTTTATAGAAAACACACATATATTTGTTTTTATTTTTAAAGGAGAAAATATACTTAATCCGTGTGTCAATTCAACCCGCCAGTCGGGAAGTATCCACGTTAGGAAAAGTAATTTTTGAAAATAATATATATGTATATATTTATATATATATATAATATACACATATATATTTTTTTATTTTATTTTTAAAAGGGTAAAATATACTTAACCCGTGTGTCAATTCAACCCGCCAGTCGGGGAGTATCCACGTTGGGAAAAGTAGTTTTCGAAAATAATATATATGTATATATTTATTTATATATATAATATACACATATATATATTTAAAGGAGAAAATATACTTAACCCGTGTGTCAATTCAACCCGCCAGTCGGGGAGTATCCACGTTGGGAAAAGTAGTTTTCGAAAATAATATATATGTATATATTTATTTATATATATAATATACACATATATATATTTAAAGGAGAAAATATACTTAACCCGTGTGTCAATTCAACCCGCCAGTCGGGGAGTATCCACGTTGGGAAAAGTAGTTTTCGAAAATAATATATATGTATATATTTATATATATATAATATACACATATATATTTTTTATTTTATTTTTAAAAGGGTAAAATATACTTAACCCGTGTGTCAATTCAACCCGCCAGTCGGGGAGTATCCACGTTGGGAAAAGTAGTTTTCGAAAATAATATATATGTATATATTTATTTATATATATAATATACACATATATATATTTAAAGGAGAAAATATACTTAACCCGTGTGTCAATTCAACCCGCCAGTCGGGGAGTATCCACGTTGGGAAAAGTAGTTTTCGAAAATAATATATATGTATATATTTATATATATATAATATACACATATATATTTTTTATTTTATTTTTAAAAGGGTAAAATATACTTAACCCGTGTGTCAATTCAACCCGCCAGTCGGGGAGTATCCACGTTGGGAAAAGTAGTTTTCGAAAATAATATATATGTATATATTTATTTATATATATAATATACACATATATATATTTAAAGGAGAAAATATACTTAACCCGTGTGTCAATTCAACCCGCCAGTCGGGGAGTATCCACGTTGGGAAAAATAATCTTTTTGAAAATAATATATATATATTTATATATATATATATAAGAGAAAGAGTTAAAAGAAAATAATAAAAAAAAATAAAAAAATAAAAAATAAAAAAAATGGAGAACTCACGTTCTCTCTTCAGCGCAGGAGAGCTCTCTGGAAAAAGAAAGAGAAAAGAAAAATATACGGAGGATCCGTTCTCTCTTCAGCGCAGGAGAGCTCTCCCTCTCCCGTTCTCCTTGTCGTTGAATGAAGGGCCGAATGCGGCTATTTATAGGTTTTCTGCCGGCTCGTGATGGGTTCCGCGGCTGTGGATGCAAGCTCACGCGGAACCGTCTTCCCGCGGAACTGCCTTCCCGCGGAACCATCTTCCCGCGGAATCGCTTTCACGCGGAACTGTCTTCGCGCGGAACCGCCCTCACGCGGAACCGTCTTCGCGCGGAACCGTCCTCACGCGGAACCGTCTTTACGCGGAACACATTGGCATGCTGCACACAGCTTCGGAGCGCGTTCTTGAGTGATAAGCTGGAATATAGTGGCCGCCACCCCGTCAGCAGCTCAAGTATTGGAGAGCAAGTCCTGCTGCTAACGTGCGCACCAGCTTCAGCATCTTAGCAACGAGGTATTCGAGGACGGCAGCAAGATAAACGGGCGCTCCAGCGCCAACGCGCTCGGCATACTTTCCAGCTTTCAAGAAGTGAGCAATCCGGCCTACGGGGAACTGCAGGTCGGCCTTGCTGCTCCTGGATATGGCCTTCTTTGAAGATTCCGATCCCAGAGTCTTCCCTCTCCCTTCTATTTTTCCGCCGTTGCTGCTTTTCTGCCCCGGCGGTCTGAGAAGCTCTGCTGAACATCACCGGCCGC